>CABHPR010136111.1:0-45998 GCA_902168415.1 Peromyscus melanophrys | reverse complement strand
GCATGCCAGGAACCCGCCATAGTGACTCAAACACGCAGGCTGCCACTAACTTGAAAGAGACAACTAGGAACTGTTTTAAGCTCCGTTTTAGTATCTTTTTTCTCAGGTTTTAGGTGGAAACTCTTGCCAACACGTTGGGCGCCATTGTTCTGATTTTTTTTTTTTTTGAGACAGGGTTTCTCTCAGTTCTGGCTGTCCTGGAACTCATTCTGTAGACAAGACTCTCCTCAAACTCACAGAGATCTGCCTGCATCTGCCTCCTGAGTGTTGGGATTAAAGGCCTGTGTCACCCCTGCTGGCTCACCTCCCTATTCTTAGGATAATTTTGACTGATCTTTCTTCAAAGTCATTGGTTCACCCGTCTGTTGTTATTAAGTCCTTCCAGTAAAATTTGTTCTTCTTCTTCTTTGTTAGCAAAGATCTCTGAAGTCAGAAATATTTCCCAAGCCCATCTTACTTGACTATATTCAGCTTTAAATCTCCTGCTCTGGACCTTACAGGCTTGGCTGTGGTCATTGTTAAGGATAATTTAGAGCCCAGGCTCCTTGTTCTTATGGTATAGCCACATTGGTGTTTCAGGGGCTCCTAGACTGTTTAAAGAGACCCTTGAACATGGTCAGTGGAAGTATCCAGTGAGACTGAATTAGTAGAACTGTCAACTTAAAAAAAAAAAGACAATAGAGAGGGCATGGGAAATGAATGATATATGAAGAGGGCGATCTCGTCACAGAACAGACCTTGCATCTGGCTTGAATTCTGGAGTGTTAGCACCTAGGCTTTGAACTACCTTTTGTGATTGTTATCTTTCATTTGAAGTGTTTGGTTCTTATCTGAGTTCTTCCAAAGGATTCCAGAGCCTTTGCAAAACTTAGTAATGAGGGGATCTGTCACACCAGGAGGTCTCATGGCTGAGGATTTCTTAGACAAACTGTTCCTTCAGACAACTTCAGATAAGAGGTTCTCATACATGGGAATTGTTTGCTAAAGGTGTAAATTGCGTAACAATAAGAAAGCAATAAAAATTGTGTAGCAATAAAAGAGAAGCAACGGGCAGTCAGCTCACCAGAAGCTTTTGGTTCACCCTGCTGCTTTTGCTAAGCCCAAATTCATCCTAGAGTGACCCTTTTCCTTCCACGGACCTGCACAAAACAGAACACCGGCACAGATGTCTTTGTGGCTTTTGGGTATAGGACCACTGCTCGTAGATTAGAAGAGAGAGTTTTTAAGCTAGACAGTAAATGGGTTTTCTAAATGTTAGAGCCATCCAAAGGTGAGATGTTTGCTGTCTGACAGCGACTAGGCAAAGGCTAAATAACCCTGTGGGGAATGTTGCAAGACCTAAGTATCAGATGAATGCTGAGCTTGTGGACATTGACGGCTCCTCTCAGTGTAGTGTTCTTTGGTCCATTGGGCTTAATACACTGGTTATTCAGAGCATCAGAGTCAGGAATCTTCCTATGTAATGGAGAGAGGAGTGTTTGTAGGAACAGATCTAGGTCTGAACCATAACCCATAATTTTCCAACCCCCCTTCCAGAAAACTAAGGCCACTTTCTAATACTCAGTGTCTTCATTTTAAGAGTGTGTTCCATAACACCCACCACCTGGGATTGTGCAGATACAAAGCACGTGGCAAAGTGGACAATCTAGAGTTCAGTGGATGGAGGGGCTTGTGGTCACAGTATTATTGTAGGTGGTATTATAAAGCAGCTTAAAAGTTTGATCCATCAAGTCTAAGAATTCACCTCTAAAGATTTTCATGGCTATTTGTAAAGATTCAGTGTTAAAAACGTGCATTGCAGCCCTGTTGTTGACATAATTTTTATAACAGTAAAATAATGTTGTTTGGCACTTAAAGTTCCTTCTGAACGATATTGTTCGAGGAGATTTAATTTTTACTCTGTTTTCCCTTTAAAATTATTATAAATATATTAAAGAAGATAAAGTACGGAAGGAAGGGGTTGACTCCTCATACCCAGAGTTGACTGCATTATCTTTAGTTTGCCATGGGTGTCGAAGCAGAGATGATGCCTCCATCCGATGGGACTGTTGATGAAGAAGCTTAAGGTACATCTTCAGATCCAAGTGTCACGTGAGTAGAACCACTGGCAAGTGTTTCTTTATAAGCAATAAGAAAAACCGCAGGGATAAGAAGAATTTTTTAAAATTTATTTTATCTTATGTTCATTGGTGTCTTGCTTGCATGCATGTTTGCGCGAGGGTGGCAGAAGCCCTGGAACTGGAGTTACAGACATTTGTGAGTTACCATGTAGGTGCTGGGAAGTGAAGCTGGGTCCTCTGGAAGAGCAGCCAAAATCGTTAGGATAGAAAAAGGAATCATATTTTCAAAATACCAGGTCCATGGGGGAAAAAAAGATATGAAAAAAAAATTACGAAAATAAATAAAATAAACACTTCATGGTAAACCTAGACATTTGCTTACCCAAGGATAATATAGCAGTGGTAGATATAAAAAAGAAAGTTAAGCTTTCTTCAACTCAAATATTTCTGAAAATTAGCAAGAATGTAAAAGGGTGAATTGAGGAGACAATGTGGTCCAAATCCGGCTTCTCTCAAATGTCCATTAAATGGCTTCTGCTCGAGGCATCAAGATATCAACCCCGATCTTTTTAGTCCTTACTGCTGCAGCGAGGCCACCAAGCTCAAGCCATTCTTGTTTTCAGAGAGGCTGAGCTGCATAGATTTTGTTGTTTTCCTGGCAAAGGGAAGCAAAGAGGGAGTGCAGAGCCCAGGGAAATCCCAAGCCAGCTGTGGGAGAGCAGTTCCAAGGAGCTGGAAATATTAATTAGGTGGTAGTGACACCACCTGGTCATCCTGGGAATCTTCCTTCATGTGGAACATTGGGAAAAATCAATGGACTTTTGTTTTCTGCTTTTGCTGTTAGATGCAATGAAAGTTACATAAGAAATACCAGGGCCCTCCCTGCTCTCGAGAGACTTAATCATCTATCTACATACCAGAAAAAAAAATACAACTCACTTTGATTCTGGAGATTAGGGGGTGTGGAGTCCTGATACCTAGGCTTTTCTGGGAATTCTGATGAACACTCAGATTTGGTATACTGATAAAATACTCAAGAAACTCAAGAAACCAAAGATCATTTGGAACTCATAGAAAAATCTAAGAGATCCTTGTAGGTTTGTGTGGGAAAGCCGAATAAAAAAAAGGAAAAACAGGCCAGGCGGTGGTGGCACACATCTTTAATCCCAGCACTCAGGAGGCAGAGGCAGGTGATCTCTGTGAGTTCAAGGCCAGCCTGGTCTACAGAGAGAGTTCCAGGACAGGCTCCAAAGCTACACAGAGAAACCCTGTCTCAAAAAACCATTTTTTAAAAAAAGGAAAAACAACAATATGATATGATTAAAATTTAGCTTTTCTGGCAAGCCTCTTCTTCCATGGACTCTCTGGCTGGTTCATCACAATCCTAAAGCCAAGAAGCCAGTGCAATGGGTGTGACCATGCAGCCCTGTGACCCCAGCACTTGGGAAGCTGAAGCAGGAGGATTTCAAGTTTGAGGGCAAGTTCAACTATATAGTGAGTTTGGAGCCAGCCTTGACTACATAGCAAGGCCCTGTTGAAGCATTTATCTAGGATATTCTTTTATCAGTAAGAACTTGGGAGTCAGGTATTGGGGTAGAATCCTGATAGATCCGCAGAGCGATGGAGAAACGAACAGCCGGCCCTGCCTCCACACACTTCCAGATGGACAATGCCAGAACATCTTGCTAAGCCCCTCCTTATTCTTTCCTGCGTCTCTCTATCCTAATCTGGATCCACAAAAAACTCTATGGTTAATTCTGGCCTGCTGAATGCTGACTCTGCCCTCTAATTCAAGGTTTAACGTCACTGGCAGTCTTGGGAGTGTCAGAGTATGATCAAAAAAATCCCACAACACCTTGTCTCAAAACTCAGAAAAGATTAAGAAAACAAACACAATACTAGGACAATGGAAACAAGGGGCTATTCCAGCTGGGGTGGGGCATTCTAATGGTTACATTCGTGCAGCAGTCAGATTTCTCTTCCTGGAGAAAAATGCCTGAGATAATTTACAAGAAGAAAACATGTATTTTGACTTACAGTTTCAGAGGGCTTAGTCCATGCTTTCTTAGACATGTTGCTCTGGGCTTGGGGCAGTACAGCACATCCAGGCAGGAACATATGGGGCAAAAGACTTGTTCGTTCATGGTGTCCAGGAAGCAAAGAGTAGAAAACACAGCACCATCATATCTCCTTTAAGAGCATGCAGCACAGTGAACTAACCTCCTTCCACCAGGCCCCATAGACTAAAGGTTCTAGTACTGCCTAGTAGTGCCATGAGGTGACAAGTAAGGTTTGAACACATAGGCTTTTGGAGGATAGTTACAGCCCAAACTGTAGTAATATGCTACTTAATAGTGATATAATTATCCAATTTAATTTTTACTCTAGATTCCTCTAGAACAAATGAAATACTCTCAAACCTGTGCTTTTGATGCCTCGTTATAATCACATTTCTCTTGCTTTTACTAAATCTATCAGTTGGTGTCTTGCCAGAAGAACAGAAATCACTCTACTATCTTCAGAATTATGGACTTACTATAGATCTTGGACTTGGGAGTCCTAGAAGGAAAAGCTAATATGAAAAGCAAGACAGCTTGAGAAGCAAAGTGGTGGTGGGGAGGGCGACAGCACTGTGATACCCAGAGGTTGGTGTCTGTACGATGTAGTGGCCAGCGACGGCACTGTGATACCCAGAGGTTAGTATCTGTACGATGTAGTGGCCAGTCTCAGGGACTAAGGGACTAAAAGAGAAGAAGAGCTGTCATCAAAATACAGGATTCGGTTCCTGGGCCACCAATATTGGGAATGCTGAGAACAGTCACCCCAGCCAGTGTTGGCACCAATGACAGACAGCAGTTAGAAAAGAAGGCTGGATTGTTGCAAGGCTGTACCTGCTTCCACAAATCCCAGCAGACATAGTAGAGTATGAGGACTGAACAATAGCTCTTCCTCCTCCTAGCATTTAGCCAAAAGTCAAGTAGTATGGGTATTTGGGGAATGTAGCTATGGATACCCAACCCAAACAATACAAAATAGATAGAAGGTGGTCCTGAAACTGAGGGAAACAGATAAGTCTATCAAGTAAAATAAATCGAGATGTAGCTCCTTCTGGATGGCGAATAAACATGCTCCATTAGAGGCTCATGCATGATCACCAGGAGATGTTAATGCTCTAGTCCTGTGACAACCACTTACTAGCTCAGACATGATGGGTAGAGAATGATGGCCGTAAAGTTTTGTGCATACAAGATGACTACAAAACTCTTCTTGTTCCTTTGTTAACTCCATCCATCCATCGATCCATCCATCCAATTCATCCAAACATTCAGCCCAATCAATACATCATCCATTTAATCCCATTCATCTATTCATTTTCAATCAGTCCAGTCCATCAATTCAATCCATGCAGCCAATGCATGCATGCACGCACCTATCAATCCATACATTATTTCATCTTTCCAGTCAAATCCATTCATGACACATACATACATACATGCATACACACACACACATATAATCCATCCAACCACCCATTGTAGTCAAATTGCTAAACGGTCTTATTAAATAAAAAATACAGAGTCAGATAAAGGGGTGAAAACCTGAGAGATCAGAGAAATAGGAACAGTCACAAGCTAACCTCACCTCACCAACACGTCAGTTTCCAAAGAGATCTACTTCCTGTATATCCATGCCTATATGCCTTTCTGTTCTTCTCTCTCATTTCCTCTCTCAGCCCAGCTACATCACTTCCTCTTCCTGCCCAGCTCTGTCACTTCCTGTCTGTCTGTACAGACCTCCAGACCTCTATGGTTAGTGCTGGGATTAAGGGCATGTATCACCATGCCTGGCTCTGTTCCCAGTGTGGCCTTGAACTCACAGAGATCTGGATGGATCTCTGCCTCCTGAATGCTAGGATTAAAGGTGTGTGCTACCATTGTCTGACTTCTAGATAGTGGCTGACTTTTTCCTCTGATCTCCAGGCAAGTTTTGTTGGGGGACACAATACATCACCACAGCCCATCCAATCTATCCATCCAATCTATTCATATATCTGTCCCATCCATTAATTCAACCATTCATCCATCTATCCATCCATTTATCCATTTGGTCAGTACCTATTATATGCTAAGCATTGTGTTATTTACTGGAGGGTCAAAGATAATACCAGTCTTCCTTAAGTAATTTTCAAGCCAAGAAGAGATTGGACAGCTCTATAGCCACAGAAAATATTATAACAATCAGATGTGTTAGTCATCTTTCACTATAGTAAAAGCCTGAAGCAATCAACTAATGAAAAAATTTATTTTGGCTCACAGTCTTAGAGGATTTGACCCATGGTTAGGTGACCCTGCTGCTTTTAGGGATGTGAAGGGGCTGTATATGATCATGGGAACAGGTAACAGAGCCAGACTTCAAGGAGTTTGCCTCATGGCTGGAAAGTGAAGGAGAAGGAAAGGAATATCCCAGTCTCCCAGTCCCTTCCTGGGCATCCTTTCAGCGGCCTGAAGAGCTCTCACTCTACCTGACCTCTACCATCTCCCAGTAGTACTACTCTGGAAGCCAAGCCTTTAACACGTGGGCCTTTGGGTGACACTGCAGAGCCAAACCATAGCACCATGAAATTCATTCATTCATTATTTTTGCCTGTCAAAGCACTCTCCCATCTTATAACTCTTGTATATACTCTTGTATAAAAAATGTAGCCAAACAATAGCACCACCAGATTCATTCATTCATTCATCCATCCATTCTTTTTTTTTCTTTCTGCCTGTCAAAGTACTTTCCCATCTTATAATTCTTGTGGAATATAAAAATGTTCTCACTTTGAACATATTTTTACTTATTTTCCTGTCATCAAACTTTCCATGGACATTATGTATAATTCCTATAAAAACACTCAAACTTCTGTTATTTTCTCTTTCACCTTGTTCATATTGTTTTTTAGTGAATTGTGGTAGTATTGTGTTCCCCAAAGGTGAGGTAGCTGTGGCTCGTTCTGTCTCTCTGACCATCCAGCATTTCACTCCAATAACTGGCCCCGGGTTTGATTTTATTAATAAGAACTTTTAAGATTCATGCTACATCTGGCGCCCAACGTTAGTGGTACGAATTCTTGAAAAGACCCGAGCTACACTCAGCCGGTTGTGGTGGCGCACGCTGGTAGCATTTGCTGAAGGAGGCAGAGGCAGGAGGATCCCGAGTTTGAGGCCGGCCTAGGAGGCCAACCTAGGAGAAGCTTCAGTCTGGCCAAGCCACAAACAGCAGTGGGACCATAGAGGCAGCGGCTGCTGCTCCGAGTTGCCGGCTGCTTCTCATCGTGTTGGTGACTGTGGTGATGCTGCTACCTGGGACTAAGGGTTTACTGCTGCTTGTTCAGAAAAGAATTGCCAGGACCATCGTGTTACAAGAAAGCATCGGCAAAGGTCAGTTTGGAAAAGTTTGTCAAGGCAAATGGTGGGGAGAAATTGCTGTGAAGATATTCTCTTCTAGGGAAGAACATTTGTGGTTCCAAGAGACAGACATTTATCAGACCGTGATTACTCCAAACCACAGAGGAGGCACCAAAAAAAAAAAAAAATCTGCAGAAAACCATGACCATGACTAACAGCGACTTTGAAATCTTCAAAAAGATGACAGGATTCCCCAATGATGATTCCACATTGGACTATGGTAAAGCCATTAAGCTGATTAACATCACGGAAAGATAGACTTTGGACTACAAACTGGTCAGGACAATTTTGAGATGACTAGCTGAGATGATCCAGCCTGACAGACTACTTGAACAAGGATTTGAAACAAACCCTGCACTTTCTCAATATGCAGAGACTGAACAAATGATACAGGACTTGACAATTAACCCAAAAATTTTCTTTTCAAGATTCCCTAAAGATATCTTCACCCCTAGAAAGCAAAAAGAAAAAGAGAATATAGATATGAGATAGATCATCGAATCTACTCTGAGAAAAAAGATAAAGAAATAATAGGATAAATAGGTAGATCACTGAATCTACACTGAAAAGAAAAAGAAGTTATAAAAATGACAGAAGGTAGACTACTGAATGTCTTATGAAAAGAAAAAAGAGAGAATATGGATATGATAAGATAAAAGGGAGATTATGGAATCTACTTTTAAAAAGGAACTACTTGTTTTAAATAGGATAAGTAATGAAAAATTTTTGTCTGAATTTGTCAAATATTACTGGACTGGACATTGGTTATATATTAATGAAGTTTTTGTCTGAATCTGTCAAATGTTAATGGACTAGACATCATTAATGTAATCTTGACTGTGTATATTGTATATACTTATTGGGTATAATTTTTCTTGTATTAGTTATGAGCTTTTTTAATTTTAGACAAAAAGAGAGGAAATGTGGTGGTATTGTGTTCCCCAAAATATTGTGTACCCTAATAAATTTATCTGGGGTCAGAGAACAGAACAGCCACTAGATACAGAGGCTAGAAAATGGTGGCACTCACGCCTTTAATCCTAGCATTCCAGAGGAGAAATCCCTCTGGATCTCTGTGAGTTCAAGGCCACATTGGAAACAGCCAAGCATGGTGACACACACTTTTAATCCCAGAAAGCCAGCCTTTAACCCCAGGGAGTGGTAGTAGAAAGCAGAAAGGTATATAAGGCGTGAGGACCAGAAACTAGAAGCATTTGGCTGGTTAAGCATTCAGGCTTCTAGCACCACAGTTCAGCTGAGATTCATTCTGGATGAGGACTCAGAGGCATCCAGTCTGAGGAAACAAGACCAGCTGAGGAACTGGCAAGGTGAGGTAGCTGTGGCTCGTTCTGTCTCTCTGATCTTCCAGTGTTCACCCCAATACCTGGCTCAAGTTTGTTCTTTATTAATAAGAACTTTTAAGATTCCTGCTACAGTGAATAGATTCCCCCCCTTTGACTGATAATTTTCCCAGTTCTCTCCTGTTTTTTAGACCTTCATGATCCCACCATCTTGGAGACTCATTATCCTGTGGCCATTCCTCTCTGTCCTTCTGCTGTAGACCAGGGCTTTTTTCAGCTCTTAGGTGTCTCCATTTTCCTTTAACATCTTTACCAACTGGTTCTTCTGATTCAGCCTGAGAGGCATTTTGTGGGAAATGACATTGCTAGGAAAATCCTTCTCTACTCACTTCACTGTGGAAAAGTCCTGTGTCTCCTCTTCCAGAACTTCACACTAAATTACATTCTTCTACTTTTTCTTCAACAGGGTTTCACTGGGTTATGTAGCCCTGGCTGTCCTGGATCTCACACTGTAGCCCAGGCTGGCCTCGAACTCACAGAGATCCGCCTGCCTCTGCCTCCCGAGTGCTGGGATTAAAGGCGTGCGCCACCACTGCCCAACTCATATTCTTCTTTTCACCACAGTGTATTTAAAAACTTGACTGTAAGCTCATATGTGTTGATGTGACTAATATTTCTCCAAGTGTCTTCAGTAGACCATCTGAATCTCAGAGTGTGAAGATCCACCCCCGCCCCCAGTTTCATTCATTCTCCTGATTCAGACTCTCAGATAAGGGGAAAATCCCACATTTGACAGGCACACCAGGGACTCTGATCGCACCAAAGTATGAGATGCACTGAAAACTACCTTTGTTTTCAGCTCTGACACTTTTATTCTCTCTTCCTTTGGTGCTTTTGAAAAATATTTTTATCTTTTGCAGCAGCCTCTCTTTGTCATCAGACATCTTAGATGGGCAGTAATGATGTGAAGTTTGCCCCCTTGTTTCTGAAATCATTTTTCTTTGAATCAATTATCTTTTTTTGTAGGTGACAGAGGTTTTTATTATATATAATAGAGAGTAGAAAGCCATTTTAAAAAGACACAGCACTAAATAATTGTCTAATTAGCATGTATCAAGAAGACAAAAATATTCCACTAGAAATTATTAGGGAGAGCTCCTAATAAACCAATTGTATAAGCTTTCTTCTCTTAGTTGCATATAGCAGAATGCCTCTGGACTCGATGCTCTGTGTCAACATAGGCCTGGGAAGTAGAGCAGATATTGATGTTCTACAGATGGTAAAAATAAGGCTTGGGAAGGATAGAGATGCTTGTGGGAGGTCACACAGGCGTTAACTGAGGCACTGACAATGGAATCCAGGTTTCCTGGGGCCCCTTCACTGGCTCCACCTCCAACTCACAGTTGGTGTCTTTGCTAACACACATATATGCACATTCACACATATACATACACACACACACACACACACACACACACACACACACACTGCTCCTACTCCTTGCAATGTATTACAACATGATGTAATTGAATATAGGCTTTCTCCTTTGCACCCACTGTTTGCAAAAGTCACCCGGCCTCCTTCATCCAGGAGTGAACAGCTTCTTGGAAATAGCTCAGCATTACCAGTGAATGATTACATCTTACTCCATGAATGCTGCTGACTACAAATTGGGAGGCTGGGGGATGATGCAGTTGAACAGACAACCACAATCATTTCAAGGTCCCCTGACACAGCAAAAAACAAATCAGTTACCACCAACCAATAGAAATGAGGCTACTCTGGGTGAACTTCCAGGCTCTGAAATCTCCTCAGCTTCAAACAGTAAGTATTTACAGGCATATGGTCCCATCAATCGTCTACAACAAAAGAAGAAACTGATATAGTCAGTTCTCCAAAATGGCCAAAATTCCAAAATCATTTAGATCTGGCTTTGAAGCATATTTTCTTTTAAAATACTATTATATTTGTATTTATTTATTTATTTTGCACGGGGAGCTGGGGTGGGGTGCGTGTGGGGGTCAGAGGACAATTTGCAGGAGAAAGTACTTTTCTTCCACTGGATTGATTCTGGGGATGGAACACAAGCCATCAGCCTTGGTGACAGGTCCCTTTACCTGCTGAGCCATTTTGACAACCACACAATGCGTTTTTACATGTAGTATTTGGATTTTGGATTAATATATTTTCAGAAATTAGGATATTTTAATATTCTAATAATGAGAAACATGAAATGATAGCCTGGCTTCCTCATCCTGTCTCTTTATTTAACACTACTTGTCCATGCAAGGGGTAATTGGTGATCTCAGATGGACAGCCAAACTGGATATCTTTTGCCACATTACATACATAATTATTTTATCTACTAACATATGGCTGCCAATTAAACACAGAACACTCAGGGAAAATTTAACATTAGCTAAAATAGCTTTAGTATTAAATACTTAGCCATAAATATTTCAGATACACTCTGGTCATTGCACATTAAAAGTATTCATTCTTTTTTGTTTGTTTGTTTGTTTTTTGAGACAGGGTTTCTCTGTGTAGCCTTGGCTGTCCTGGAACTTGCTTTGTAGACCAGCAAATTCACAGAGATCCACCTGCCTCTGCCTCCTGACTGCTGGGACTAAAGGTGTGTGCCATCATGCCCGGCTAAATTATTCATTCTTTATTTGAAATCAAATTTAACTGACAAAATGTAATTTTATTTTCCAAACCTGGTAACCCAGAGTGCAGATTAAATAAGATAATATGTGCACAGTTTCTGACAGGCAGGAAATGTTCATTAAAATTATTTTTGTAATTGAGTTTCTTTCTATAGAGCCTAACAAATAGTAATAAACATGATTTGTGTATGATCTGACTGTTCCCAAAGCCTTCGTGTATTCATAACCATGCTGACCCTCCTAATGACTGAGTTGTATCCCCTTACTAGATGAGAAATTAAGCCTTGTAGCCATGTTTCGCTGCCTGCAGAGTATTCTGAACATGCTTTACAGAACTTTATGGGCATCCATTTTATGAGACAGATGCACTGTGCACTAGCCAAGAGGGCTGATCGATACACAGTTTTAAATACTGATGACCACTATAAATATTATTAGATAAGCATCAGTTTTTGTGGTTTTGTTTTTTGTTTATTTTGAGACATCTTGCTATGTAGCCCTGGTTGGTCTAATACTCATTATGTAGGCCAGATAGGTCTGTAATTTGCAACATTCCTTCTGCCTCAGCCTCCCGTGTGCTGGGATTACAAGTGTGCACCCCATGCCTGCCTGAACATATTTGGTTTACAATTGCATCACAATCCCCTTTTGCCAGAGATCATGGCTGCTTTGTTCTCTGTTGTCTGACCAAAGGACTGGCTACTCAATATTTTATGAGAAAATTAAACTTTCATATTATTGCTATGTTTTTCAAATAATGAAAGTAATAACAATGTTAATGTCACTGTCTACGGTGAACCAGGCTTATTCTAGATGGCTTGTATTTACTAATATATGCTGGTTTGTAAAATGGATAGTGTCAGCCTATTTTATAGAGGAAGGAACTGATGCGTAGGGATCAGTCATTTTCCTATTGGTGAGTATGTAGTGAGCTGGCGGGCTTCTTTCCAGGATCTGGATCAGAGTCTTCCCTCTTAACCATTGTCCATGTCAGCCTCCAGCAGAGAAAGATGAGCTCTAAGAACACAGGCATCGGAAGTGTCTTGAGGCATACAGCCAGTAGGCTGCCTATGTGACTAGGAACACCCAGGCAGCCACTCTGGCATGGGAGTCTCACTGGAACTTTTTGCCCCTTTACCTGACAGTAAAAAAAAAAAAAAAAAAAAAAAAAAATCCAATAGTTCCTTTAAAGTTTCATTTATGGTTAAAATGATTTTTCTTCTTTGATACGGTGACTATTTACATATATACCTTTGACATATGAGGATTGAATAACTACATCTTTATTTTCATTTGTGGAGAAAGGCTTTCAAAAGTCATTTACTTGCTCTTTGGATTGGTTTTCGATCCTCTAGCACAGTGGTTCTCAAATTTCTCAATGCTGTGACCCTTTAATATAATTCCTCGTGTTGTGGTGACCCCCAACCATAAAATTACTTTTGCTGCTACTTCGTAATTGTAATTTTGCTACTGTATGAATTGATATGAAATAATTCAAATATTTAGTGTTCAGGATATCTGATATGTGACCCCTGTGAAAGGGTCAGTTTGACCCCCAAAGGGGTTGTGACCCACAGGTTGAGAACCACTGCTCTAGCCTACGCTATTTAGATACAAATAAAGAGACATATGTCTGAGTGTCCTTTTGTGGCTTCATCCCTTGCTCTTCTATTTAAAATGAGAAACACAGATCCTGTTCTGAACTCAGTACTGTCTATTGTGGCTTTCCAAAGACTCTGCCCAGAAAAGAAAGCCTGAGGGACATCAGCCTTGGATGGCTCTCCTTGGTTCCTTCAAGCTTGAAATGTTTGACACCTGAAGAGATAGGTTCAATTTGTCTTTCTGAGCCATTCCACTTTTCTCTGCCAACCAAATGCTTCCGTTTTTGTCTCTCTGGTTCTGGGGATGGAGCCCAGGGCCCTGAACACACTGTGCTGCTGTTCTACCTCTGATCTATGTGCCCTGCCCAACCTGTTTCCTTCCTAACGCCATTCTCCTGAGAGGAACTTATTATCTCATCTTCAGGGGCAATCCCAGCTTCACTAGCACTGTATCTGACAACACTAAAGAAGTACACACACCACTTGGTGTGTGTGTGTGTGTGTGTGTGTGTGTGTGTGTGTGTGTGTATGCAAGGGGATGCATGCATGTGCCCATGCACTCACACAAAGACCAAAGAGAACATGGAGTGTCCTGCTTTGTCACTGTCCTCTTGAGACAGAGTGTGTCACTGAACTTGAAGGTAGGCTGACAGCCAGCAAGCCTCGGTGTTCCCAGGTCGTCATCCCTCACAGCGTGGGTTACAGGCGCATGTGCAGCCACACCTAGCTCTTCTGTGGGTTCCAGGGCTTTGAGCTCAGGTCCTGGGACTCAGAGCGCATGCTCTCTCTGGGTGAGTTATCTCTCCAGCCCAACACAAAGCTTTTTTTTAAAAGAAAGCCAGTTGTTAAATCCAAAATTATAGAACAACAATAACAAGGGCTTATGTTTGGTCTTATGCTTTAGCAAATTTCATCCTGTTTTTCACAGATGACCCTGGCCTCACAGCCAAGACTCTCTCCTGTACACATCAAACAGAGATGCTAACGTCACTGTTACTGAGACTGTAGCCAATACTGGAACCTGGTTTTTCTAACAGAAGTCCTGTGATTTTTTTTTCCAACTTCTTCAAAATTTCTTGTTTATGAAACAGTGTCCAACAGGGGAGCTAAATACCTACCAATGTTTTTGCCAGTCAAATATTACTGTTACAGAAGATTCTGGAACTTTCTTACACCTGCCTGTCTGTTACTGGTTGAATGAATGCTCAAAGCATTCACTCACTCTGCACACAATTTGAAAAGGTGAAAAAGCCACACGTGCACATTCTGTTACCGCAGAAATAAGCATTCCCTCTCAGAGGGCCTCACCTGACATTAGTACTTCTCACGGTCTTGCAAGATAGAAAGCTGGATGTTGGCTGGTTATCTTTTGTGTCAGCCACAAGATGGTACCATTGCACAGCCTAGAGAGAGAGCATCAGTCAGCAGAGACCCTCTAGTGGATGCATCTCCTGTTAAATGTCCCACAGAGGAACCTTGTCTTTATCATCTACAGTATAAACATATTGTTCTCATCCCCCATCAAAAGCATAATAGAAATGTACATATCTTGTAACTTGACCTCTTTTGTTTCTCTTGCCTCCACAGCATTGGGACTCTGTTTTGCTCACTGGAGCTCTAGGATCGCCCTCACTTCTCCTGAAGGAGAAGCTTGTCATTTGAATGTTGGAGTGAGTGAGGCCTGATTGACATCCCCTGACCCTTTATGCTGTGAGCAGTCCCTCGCTTTCAGAAGGGGCTGACTCTAGGAGGCACGGGGATCAGCTCTCCGAAAAGGAGCCGAAGTTTCTTTTTGTAACGTGCAGAATGACTGAGAGCGGTATGTTATGTCATAAGACAGAATTCAGACTTAAGATCTAGCAGAAAGAGTGGATGGAGCATCATTTACCATGGTGGAACACTAACACACAACGGTAGGGAATAGGGTGAAATGGCCACACCAGAGACATGCTGCTGCCGATGCCGACTGGCAGGATATGAAAGTGTTTTATTGAGTGGGACAATGCACAAGACATATTGTTAAATGGAAAAAATTACAAAGCAGTATTCAGTGGCATGTATGTGTGCTTCTGGGAGGGCCACAAATTAAGTGAGTAACAGCAGCTCCATCCACGTGTGGCTAATTTATTTTTTGGTGTAGCACCTACACTTTCTGCTTTGGGAATATGATCTTTCATCCAGGAGATGAAATGACTCTGTAGCCAACTTGGCTCTCATTGATGCTTTGATTGATAGTTCCCTCAGTGAGTAAGGAGGGGGAAAGTGTCCCATGGATGGTATGTGAGGGACACAGCTGCCACATGTGAGATTTGCACAGATAGAATTCACTGTCTTCAGTGCCTCAAGTGCGTCTATGTGAGATTATGTGAGATGCTCTTTTAGGAACTGGCCAAAAATTGGTCAGAAGTGTAATTTCTATATCTATATCTCCCTCTCATATATATGTTACATATATATGTAGGTTACACATGTATAGCCATATATATATATATATATATATATATATATATATATATATATATATACACACACACAGATACAGGTATAGATATAGTGTGTGTGTGTGTGTGTGCATTACCCTAGTATTGGTTCTTTTTAAATGTACTACAAAGTAGAAGGTCAGGGCAGCCAGGAACACAGAGCATGAAGCTGACCACCAGCCCTTCCTGTCTTTTTGCTTCAGAAGGGTAAGCAGGAGTGGGGGCTGGGACACAGAAAGGTTTGTTTTCCACAGAGATCGCTTCAGAGAAAGGGAATTGCTCCAACTCCTTTTGTAATTTCCCTTAGAGCAGAATGCCTAGCAGGGATGGCATCCAGTCGGAAAGTGGTTTCAATCATCAGAGCCTCCTCTGCATTTTAGTAGCAAGACCAAATAGTAGACAGGCTTGTGGACCAAGACTATTTCTATATGAAAGTGTCAGCAACACTACTACTTGCTCCATGTGTTTGGTGACCTGGGAAGTATCTGTAAAAGGGTACATGTGACAGTATGAGCCATTCAGCCATGACTGAAGTCCTAATACTGTACTGTGAATTCTTTAGCCCTGAGTTATTTAACCTTGTGTTGCCTGAGGCAATTGCCTTATAAAGACAAAGGCTGATTTTGGCTCATAGTTTTGGTGGTTTCAGCCCAGGAGCAGTTGGTCTGTTGATCTGGGTTTGTAGCCAGGCAGCCCTGTGTGTGCTTACAACATAGCCAGAAAGAGAATGAAGACCAGGGTACTGCAGTTCCCACAAGAGTGCATCCCAAAGGATGTAAGAATCCCCTGTTAGCAGCTGCCTTTTAAAGATCCCACCATCTTCCCTGACAGTGAGGCCTTCCTATTTTTGACATCATTGATAGACAGACAGTATCTGAGAACAATGTTTTACATCTCCTCCCCACATAGTGCTGCCAGGAAAGTCCAATCTCACAAAATTAAACATTGCTGAAAGCTGCATAAATCTCAGAACCCCCGTTTTTCTCATGCTTGGAACTCAGGAAACACACAGCTACATTTCCGGGGGTGATATGATGTTCTGAGATATGGTGTTGGATAATCAGACTGTATTTATCCTTTTTTGTTTGTCTTTTCTTTCTTTCTTCTCCTCCTCCTCCTCCTCCTTCCCCTCCTCTTC
Organism: Peromyscus melanophrys; assembly: GCA_902168415.1. Classification (NCBI taxonomy): domain Eukaryota; kingdom Metazoa; phylum Chordata; class Mammalia; order Rodentia; family Cricetidae; genus Peromyscus; species Peromyscus melanophrys. Next base: position 29,302 of record CABHPR010136111.1, on the reverse strand, counting down.
CTCCTCCTCCTCCTCCTCCTCCTCTTCCTCCTCCTCCTTCTTCCCCTCCTCTTCCTCCTCCTCCTCCTCCTCCTCCTCCTCCTCCTCCTCCTCCTCCTTCTTTTTGAGGCAGGGTTTCTCTGTGTAACAGTTCTGGTTGTCCTGGAACTTGCTCCGTAGACCAGGCTGGCCTTGAACTCAGAGATCCTATTGACTCTGTCTCACAGGTGTTAGGGTTAAAAGAGTGGGCTACCACCACCCAGCTAGACCGTGTTTATCTTTCTGGTACATGTCTGTGCCCTCTGCAAACATTGATGGGAGACCTAGTAGTACCTCGTCACTGCAGGAGACACGGAGGTGACTATCCCAGAGGCTTCACTGCCCACCAGAGTCTCAGAAGGGCAGTGGCATTGCTGCCATTGTGATGGGAGCAGAAGGGATAACAGCAGCAAATTCTGTCGAGGCTAGATGGACTCTTGGAACTATATCTCACTTCCCAACTATTTTTAGAGGTATCTAGGAAAGTAGCCTACTTCAGCAGATCCGAATCCTTAAGAAATATTGCTGGCAGTGAGACTTTCCCCTTTTGGTCACCAGACAGTCCCCCAAATTAGTTGAATCTAGAAAGTTCTATATTTGAGACAAAGTTTTTTTAATGCATAGTAGTTAAATTTTAAGTGCAAACACGGTGTGATTTTTATGCTGGCTCTTTATATGCACAAATGGCTCCTAGTTCTTGGCTACCCTCCATTAACTAGGGGGCAGCTGTCTTACCAGCATGTGTCTGTTCATCCCTCCAGGGCACCGTCCACTTGCTAAAGCCTTTGGTGAACCTGTCATCTCTTCTCTAACTGGATCCCATTACTAATTGCGCCAACCAAGACACCCTCATCCAGGCACTTAATGAAACTCCCACAATACTTCCCTTGGTGAGTGGACTTGGGGGGCTTAGTCATAATCAGGGTGACGAGATTCTTCTCCCCCCCTCCAGTTGGTTACATGATTTTTAGATGCAATGGGAAGTAGTAATAAAGGACCTTCCTTCAAAAGGCAGGAAGAAAAATATCACATTAAAAATACTTAAATAAAAAATATTAACTGTTTTTCTTTCTTCTAGTTTTTTTTTCTTAACTTGTTATAGTGTCTTAAAACTGCTATATAATGCTAGTCTGGGTGATAAAAATTTAAAATTTTAGCCCGAATTTTAGCATCCATCTTTATATTGTCAAAGCCAATTTCATTCTTTTGGTTTTAAAATTAAAATACCCTGACGTAACTCTGTGTGGTTTATTATATAAAGCTGATGTTTTTGAAGTGCATATGCATTGTGGAATGGTTAAATCTAGTTGATTAACAAATGCATTACCTCACAGAGTTATCATTTTTGTGGTGATAGCAGCATAGCATCCTTCTCTCTCCATTTCCCAGGAACGTAATTAACTGAGGTCAGTTGGGAGGCAGGGGGAATGAGGGGAACACGTGGCCAGAGCCTTAGCTGGGGTTTTCATGAGCAGGAAGGGAGAGGAAGGAACGACATCTGAGTTCCTCCATGATTATCTAGTGGTAGGAATTTTATTGAACTTTGAGCTACACGAGTGGTTCCCTAATTGTCCAGTACCTGACCTCAGGTCATGGGTGCAGAGGAATATTGCCTCTCACTAAAAGCCAGCCTGGGACGGGCTTTGGAGCATTTCTCTAGACTAGCTGGCCTGCAGAGCAAAGTCATACCCAGAGATACCTTACTTATTGACTCTCAGAATTAGCTAACCATGACATGGACAGTCCTTGTCTGGTCCACAATGTCCCCAAGATGTAAAAGCATCATTAAATACATAAAATTAAAACATGTGATTAATACAGCACATATAACAGAAGTTCAAACTGAAACTATTAATAACCAAGATGGCGGCAACAAAGCGTGAGATTTGGTACTTCTGTGCACAGGGCCCTATAACCCTGAAGCTGACAGTGTCTATTCCTTTGCAAATTCTATTTGCTTTCTTTTGTTGTTGAGACAGGGTCTCATTATGTAGCTCAGGCTAGCCTCAAACTCACTATATAACTCAAGGTAGCTTCTGGCTCAGAATTCTCCTGCCTCAGTCTCCCTAGGGCTGGGATCACAGGTGTGTGCCAACATGAATTCTTTCCAGATGAATTCCTCCTGGCTCAGTCACACACTAAGAAGAAGCAGGGTTGGTTGAATAGGTGTTACAAAGTTGTATTTTTAAAGTTACAGGGATCTCTCAGGAGCAGGGCAGACAAGACCCAGAACCATGCCTCTCCAGGGACCAGAAGGAGACAAAAAGACCCAGGTGCAGGTTTGTCCAGTTGAGGTCAGCAGACAGGCAAGGCTGAACATCAAGGGTGTGGTGGTAGGAGGCAATGGTTTAGTTCAGCAAGCATTTATTCCATTCTGTACAGGACTGAGATGCAGCCTGTACCTTTGAAGCAAAGGACTGGGTCTCCAGGGGTCCTTCAGGATAACAAAACTCATCATGTAGAATGCAAGGAACTTTTAAAAGCCAACAGAGTTATTTCTGTTTTATAATGATGACTTTAGTGCCACAGTGAGCAGTGGGAGAGACAGGACAAAAGACAGAGGTGACTTGGAAGTCTGTAGCAGTAGTCTTAGAGTGGACCCCAGTGAGAGATCAGCAAAAGGGGTAGAGCCTGTGGATGGAGGGGAGTCCCCACTGGCAGGTCTGGCAGGGCAAAGCTTCTGAGCTATTCACATTGGGCGGGGTTTGCAGGCAGACCACCATCCCCTAGGTAGAGAGTGTGTAGACAACATACAGAGTGTGAGAGTATTAGCGCATAGGAGGAGAGGCCAGGTCTTAAGAATAAGAGGGATCCAGTGGGAGAAATGGAGTTGGTCTGAGGACAGGAGGGACTCAGCAGTACCTCCTCCAGACAGTGCTCGACAGCTGCTTGCAGGCCTTGTCCTCTCCAGCCAGGATTTGTCCCAAGTCAGGGTGGAAGGACAATGTTCCTCTTAGCCAAGCCTGGGAACCAGCCAGACTAAAATGTTAGACCAAAACATTTATACAAAGACTTTTAGAAAATTAATCAAGATACTACATTTTTCTTATTATAAAAATCTGAATCTTATAAATAAGTAAAATGGAAAAATCTAAGTAAGTATGATTTTGGGTCACTTAACATTTAGAGGCTAAATACCTTTAGTATTTTACCTTTGTATTCTCCCTTAATTTGCAAAAATAGGAGTCTTGTTTGTTATTCTGGAGGTACCGTCTCTTTTACTTTGGGGGCTTTCAACCGATTAATGTTTTCTCACATACCTGTGTGCTTATTCTTGAGCCTCTCTGGAAGCAGAAGCAAAATGCTGCTCCCTTTTCAGTCTCTAGGACCTTAGAACTCATTCTTGACGTCTTCACCAAGGGCAAAGCATTGGTGAGCAGAAGATGGGTACCTGGGTGCTTTAGAAAGTGAACATGGGAGCTGGGCAGGCCAGCCTGCCTGTAATCCCAGCACTCAGGAGGCAGAGGCAGGCAGATCTCTGAGTTCAAGGCCAGCCTGGTCTACAGTGTGAGTTCTAGCACAGCCAGGGATATACAGAGAAACCCTGTCTCAAAGGGGAAAAAAAGTGAACATGGAAGATGACTGAACAAAGTATCTGATAACAATTCAATTTATGCAATTAAATGCAAACAATATGCTGCGTTTATTATAAGAAATAATCAAATATATATTTGAAATGCACGTTAAGTATGGTATGTATTCTATCTGTAACACCTGACCATGTCCAGCTACTGTCTTTTCTGTCCTTCCATACCAGCCATGAGTTCGAGATTCATCAGCTTCTCAGGGAACATAGGCTTTGACCAAACTCAAATTCCTGAAAATCTTGGCAATTTGGAACAGTGATTCAAATGAACTGAGTCTAGAGAGAGTCCACTGAGAGATAAAGTTCCTTCTGATGACTGAAAATCTAGCAAGAACCGTGAAGGAGTGCACAACACTGGGGCGGTGGTAGGGCCACCAGGGCAGTGGTGAGGCCTGTGGAGAAGATGTATACGAGTGTGATGCTGCAGAAGTCTGTGGGAATTGATGCTCTTCACTCAGTACAGACAGCCAGTGGACAAAGCAACTCCTTGCTGATACAGAGCCCACAGACGTATGAGCTTTGGGGGAATCATAATGTGCTACTGAATTTGTATTTGGCTTCAGGTCTCTGACTCTTTTCATTGTCTCTCCATTCATGCATTGCTTTTTAATTTTGTTTTCTTGTCATGAGCATGGGGCCTTGTGTCTGTTAGATGAACCTCACTCAGATGTGGGTCATGGTTGTAACTCATCAAGATCCTTTGGAATCCTGATTTGGTCCCCGAGACTCTAAGTCAACTCTGCCAGCCATGTGTGCGCTTGGTCAGCATGTTGTTCCATTACAAACCTCCACACCAGGTGAGAAATGGAGGATTAGGAGCCAAGCCACCCCAGCTAAGAGTGCGTCAAAGCTGGGTCTTTTGACCTTCAGGCAAATGTTCCTTCTCTGGTTCAGTACTGGCCGAGGACAACTTTGAACTTATGGGTGGATGTATTAGAACCCACATACCAAAGACCTGTCTCTTAAGTTGATAAAATCATTTTCATTTCTGAGAAGAGGCTCTTGGGAAAGGTAAGGATTTGTTCCAAATGAAAGAACAAAGTCAGTGCTACATACGAGTTCTTACAGACAATAATTATGTGAGAAAGATATCTTCCCTTTTTGAGATTCTTAGAATGTCTTAGAGGCTACACTTTTGGACAACTTAGGAGGATAATTAATCGAAGAGGACTCTAAGTTCTGATGGGTGAAGATGTCAGATAGAAGCTGCTTAGCCATGCGTGAGGATTCCACGATGAAGCTGATTTTCAAAAATAGTATGCTATGCGAAAGCATGTAAACCTCACTTGGGATCCTGACCTGGAATCCCTGTATTTCAACTTAGAGAGGTTGAAGGGATTATCAGTTCATTCTTTGGAGCAGGATTTGTTCTGTTAAAGTTTGGGCTACATCAACAAGCTGTTGATTCCTCTAACTGAAAAGTGTTTGAAGAAGTCTATTAACTAGAAACAAAATTACCACCTTGACTGCAAGTTTGGGGCAACCAGCTCCACTTCAAATAGAACATTGGAAGTTGAGACCTGGGGCGAGGGAGTGGGGCTCTTCAGAATCCACCCATTTTTTAGCATAGAGTCTGGCATCATAGACTAGCCAGATTTTGAACTTAGGTCCTCCTGTTTCAGCCTCCCAAGCTACAGGGATTACAGAGGTGCTCCACCATGCCAGCTAACATTTCCTTCTTTGTGAAGATGAAGAAGCAAGGTCCTGAGACCAAAGCGGCTTTCTGAAAGTCATTATGTGGCTTGGCATAAGAACAGGATTGTCATGGGCTCCTTCCCTGGGCTCTGTCTGTTCTCCACCTTGTGATGTTCCATTGCCATTTGGCTCAGAAAATGCACTAATAAGGACTTCTCAGGATGAGTTATTTTGTTTGGACCCATTAAGAACATTTAAGAAAATCCCCTTTGGAATATAAAAAGAAACCCACCAGTTAAAACCTGATATAAATGAGTTTTAGATGAATCTCTCTGAGAGCAGCCTTGCCATGTGATGCTTCTGATGACACAAATAAGCAAGAGCAGATGGTGGTTACATTGGGCTAAGAGAAAGAGTCATGCAGGAAAAGTTTACGGGCTTTTGAAATTGTACTTGGTTGTAATTTCTAAATTTCTGTGGACTTTGCTTTTCTGACTATAAATTGAAGATAGTACTTCCCTTCATTGTTTTGAATAATGAAGAAATATTACAGTAGTGCCAGCCTATATTTACATATAATAAAGGTCGCTTTTTTCTTTCTAGACTCTTCTTCCTCTTTCTCTTCTTCTTCTCCTCCTCCCCCTCCTCCTCCTCCTTCTTCTTTTGGTTTTTCAAAACAGGGTTTCTCTGTATAACAGCTCTGGCTGTCCTGGAACTCATTCTGTAGACCAGGCTGTCCTTGAGCTCACAGAGGTCTACCCGTCTCTGCCTCCTGAATGCTGGGATTAAGGGTGCATGCACCACCACTGCCCAGTGACTTTTCTTCTTGTATATGCTAGATTTGGGGATCAAGGAAGGCATTGGTGTTTAAGTGAAATCTTAAAGGATGCGTAAGACTTAGTCAAATGTGAAAGTGGAGGTGAAGAAAAGAAATCGAATTATTTCAAGGTGAGGCAGCAATCAGTCATGCAGACACTGAGGAGAGAATGTGCAGGAATTGTGAAGTGAGATGCTAGTGGCTGGGCATTCTTGGAGCTCAGAGGTAGTTGGGAGATTTTTTATCAGAGGCTTAGAAGCCTTGGGGGATGATTGGGGGAGTTAATGTTAAGGGCAATGAAAACAATTACTAGAGAACTTTCTGAATTTGAGTGTTGCTGTTTTGTCTCCGAAATTCAGAGGCTGTGAATATTAGCTCACTGAGAAAGTGTGGATAGATATAACTAACAAAAAGGCAGTTTTAGGAGTGAGTGTCTTTTGTTCATGGACTCAGGGGCCGTGGCAGCTGATTAGCCATTGTGCTCTACCACTAGAGGGAGCCAGTGGCCTTTCATGGCTGTGTGGTTTATGGTGACTTGGTTGTCAAAGGACAACATGGTGGCATTGGCCCTTGACTTAACAGTTTGGCTGTTTTCCAGGGACAGAGCCGTTCTGGCCGTTGGTGGTTGGTAACTTCAGCCCCTGCACTCTCTACCCAGCCATATGTCCAGGCACTACTGCCAGTCCTGGGCCTGGAGCCTCCAGCCAGCTTAGAACAAAGGCAGTCTGAAAAGGCTTTTTGCTGTTAGCATGGAGATCACTTGAGCATTTACCCTCTGAACAGTTTCCGTACAGGAGAATGTTTGTGTGCTTCCAGAATGTGAAGCAAGGTTCATGGTTTTTAAAATTCATGAATTGCATGGAATGGAACGTTCTCTCTCCAAGTACAAGGAAGAAACAGAGAGGCTGTGTCTTCATGACACCCAAGCTTTGGGTCATCTCTGGAAAAAATCCAGTCAAACAGTTTATTGGAAATGGTGTAGATTTTTTCCCCCATCCTCTCAAAAAAAGAGGGGGGCTGTGTTTTTTTTTAATCAATTAATTAATTATTTATTTTTAGCCTTTAAACTCAATGCTTTGGATTCGTTCAGCCTCAGGCAACTAGCTCAAGAAATTTAGTGTTTCTTTTCTCTTTTAAATTACCCTAAAACACTTGGGCTGGTGTATTATTGAGCCATCGTGAGATCGAAATACAGAAATGAGAATATGACCAATGGCTAGAAAAATGTGGAGTTGATCAACTCCTTACCCCATTCAGCCCTCTCTGGCTTCTTTGGTCCGTTTTCTTCCTGTTTTCTGAGCACCCAGTACCCTTATGCTAATGTCAGACCTATCGGCATATTCCATTGGCCTCTCCTTCCCAACACACTTAAAGAAGCCTTAGAATCTGAGTTAGAAATAAAGAAATGTAATTCAGTTGGTTTTATGGATTCTAACATGTGAATGTAGGAACACCTACTACATACTCCAGTTCTTTGACTCTTTGGGGTAGAAACAAGGGATTTTTTTTTATTTTAGACGATTTTGGTCAGGTAAGTCATTTTACTTTGAAAAGGAACTTTATATAAAGTGGTTCCCCCCACCCCCAGCTGGTGGGGGATGTTTGGTAGTCAATGGAGTGGAGTAAGTTGGAGATGGTCTGGTGTTACTTTCAGAGTTTCAAATTTTATCTCTGTGAATAAGTCAGGATAGTAAGATACAACATGAGGGGTTTGGGCATGTTTGATGTGATTTTTCTCATTTGCTTGGGACCCTTCTCATATTTAAACTGCCTCCATCCCGGGGGTTTCATCCCTCAGCTCCATCCACGGGCTAGTGGCTTGTCGGTGGGGAGCATAACTACCAAGAGAGACGGCTAGGTAAACTCACGCAAGATACAGGACCCTCTAATGACAACTGCTCAAATAGAGACATCATTTTCAAAAGGCATGGAATATGATTGTAAGCTAAAAATGTACCATTTCCTTTCACTCCAAAATAGAATCATTTTCCTTTTTTTCTTGTTTTAAAAGCAATAGGTAATGATAACATAAAGACATAAAATATAAGTGAAGTGTAATAGGGAAATGGAGAGAAGAATGAAATGAAAAGCATAGTCCCATATTTAGAAAATAATCACCATTAAAATATTAACATGTTGGGATATAATATTTGAGATATTTTTCCTTGTACTCATATACATGTTTCATATAGAAATTATTGATACACTGTGGTTACTATTTTGTAATCTGATTTTACTCACTTATTTACATATCATAAATTTCAAATACATCATTATTTTTATTGGTGACTTACAGTTTTTGTGACTGAAAATGCCATCATTTAAGAATTTTAATCAGTGTAATGGAAATGTTCAGACTTGAAAATGGCCAATGAGTATTAGACTTGAATATTTGAACCTTATTTTTGCCCAGGGTACACTATAGCTTGAAGAAGAAATTGGCTAGTGTGAACTGAAAGTTTTGTTGTTCTGGCCACTTTTTCAGAATTCACTTCAGAGACAGGACCAGAGAATTGCAGAATGATTTACTATCCCATTGAGTAAAAGTTCTTCTGTAGACTCAGAGGTATGAAGATCAAATAAAACGATCAAGTGTTTCCACTTTTAAATGAGAGCCTTAAATATTCCATTTGGCTTTTATCCAAGTTTAACCCAGCTAGGCAGGGTTTTATAACATGGCCACTCACTCACTATCAGTGGTATGTGTTTTTAATTTTTAATAGGTCATTCTTGGTGAGGATTATATGCAGCCTGCTAACAGAGGAAGGTTTCCAAAGAGGAGCTGAAGACAAGGTTTGGAGATTCCAGAAGCCTCTTCTGTAGCATTGGACTAGGAGTTCTGCCATGATGCCCCATAACTAGGAACATTATTAGGTCCCAACAAGAATAATTGCAAATCTTTGTAACTCAGTTTATTAACCTTCATGGCCACTGGCTACAGATAGTGCCAAGTGCTGATCAAGGGTGGTTGCATATTTGCACACACATGTTTTCTGAGCAGAATTCTATGAAATTTTTATGGATAGACTTCATGAATGGAAAACCAGGGCTTTGATAAATGTTGCTCAGGGCCCATTTGCTGAAGCTATAACAGAGGTTGGGGGACTCCAGTTCTGGGATACCCAGGGCTAAGAAAACTAAGGTCCCTTTTAATGCTAATGTCTCTGACCATAGGACTCTTAACTGCTGCACTGGGAAGAATTCTGCTCCAAAACTCATGTTTAGTTTATAAACATCTTAAATGTGTTTGAGAAACATTAAGATTAATTCTTAAAGTAAATTAATTTGATTGTTTATGCTCTAACATTCTTCAGTTTTTTATATTAAAGCAAATCATTTAAAACCATCTTTGATTATTAAGAATTATTGATTATTGATCACTATTTTCTTTCTTTCCTTCTTCCTCCTCCTCCTTCTCGTCCTCCTCCTTCTGTGATTTTCTTGGTCAAGTCTGTCTCTTAGAATTAACGGAACTGATTTCTAATTTACCAAACAAATGATGAACTCATTTCCACTCCTCATTCCTCTCTTTCTTTTGCCTTTGCTTCTCTTTGAATTACAGATACAGTCTCATTTCTGCAGCCAGGGGCTCCACATCCATGGATTCAACTGGCCACAGTTTAAAATACTTGGGGGAAAACTCTGTTTGCACAGAACATTTATAGACGATTTTTTTTTTACCATTGCTATTTCTATAGTACTCACCTTACATTAGGAATCACGAACAATCTAGGGATGCCTTTAAATTATATAGAAAGACATGTGTATGTTATATACAGGTATTATCCATTTTCTAGAGGGAACTTGGGCATGTGTAGATTGAGGGCATCCACAGGAGGAGCCCAGATTGGACTCCACACAGACATCAAGACTACCATATTTCTTCTTTGCTACTTTACCCTCTCTTCTTCCTTCTTCCAGCTTTTCTAATTCCATTTCTTTCTCCTTCAGATCAAGCATATTTAATGCTTTCCCATCCTCTCCAAGTGGACGTACCAGATCACTCTCTAGGTCTGCAGAGTTTATTGATTTTCCATTCACACGATGAAGAGCTGGGTTCCCAATCTCTCTGTACACTTTTCGCCCACTCTCATCTTTGAGTGAGCATTACTAAATGGCCCCCAAATGATTGTGTGTGGGGGTGGGTGGTATCTGCCCACATTCATGAGTGTGTGTGTATGGATATGTGTGGGTGCTTATGTGTGTAATGGAGGCCTGACGTCAGCATTTGGGGTCCTCCTCGATCACTCTCTACCTTATTGTTTGAGACAAGGTCTTTCCAGAACCTGGAGCTCATCAACTGAGCTAGGCTGACTGCCTAAGTGATCTCCACCATCTTTCCCTCTCTCCCCCATCCCTAGCAGCACTGTTGTTACATCACTAGGCCAAACTTTGACATAGCTGTTGGGGTTTCAAACATAGGTCTTCCTGCTTGCAATGCAGGCATTTTACTGACTGAATCATCTCCTTCCACAGCCCTCCAAATGCTTTTGATCACAAGAATGCCATCCAGGCATTGCCCATAGAAGGTAAGGTCCTGGTCCTGTGGGACTCTTCGCTGGCAGCAAACACATGACTGTGCACATGACTCTGAGAGAAATCCATCGGAAAAGCTCTGTTTGGGAACGTTTGAAAAATAAGCTGGTGCTGTAAGAATTTAATAAAACTGGCCTTGTGCCAAGATGGAAAGAGTGTGGTCATCAACCCCAAAGGGAGCTTCAGCTGAGAGGGCTCATTTTCCGATGAAAATCGTCTTCCTGTTTTCTGACTACATCAATGATACAGCGATTTCTTTGATAATTGCCAGTTGTGCACAAGCCAGTCAGCAGAAAAATGAGAGTTTCCTTTCTCCTCTAGCTGAGAGAATGTTCTTGTAAATGAAAGAAGAAAAAAAAAATGAAAGGGAGGAAAAAAAAGGGTGGAAAAATCCATAGCAAAACCGTGTTGTAAAGAACCTGCCCCACCCACTGGCTTCAGAAAAGCGAGACTTGTTTGATGTCCAGTGGCTTGCCTGTGTCCTCAAAGCTGCCTCTCCTGGCATGTATAGCTACCAGAGGGCCTGGTGGACCCTTTAGTGATTTGATTTCATATACCCCATCACCAGCCATTTATCATTGGCTTGCTTCTGCTTTGTAAGCTCGAAAGAGCATATCAGTTGATCATTGGAATTCCACTTAGATTTTTCTCATTAAACTGCTAGCACATTTTATTTCCTTTGGACAGGGAGAGGAGAGATAACATTCCAAACTTGCAAAAACAAAACAAAAGTCTTCAAACATTATAAGATCCTTCCCTTCCCCAATGGGGAAGGGACTTCAAACTAGGCTGCAGATTTTCTACTGATGCTCAACCCAATTGAAAGTTTTAAGATGTAATAAAATCATCATGCTACGCCAAGGAAACATGGTTACTCATCTTGCTGACTTTTGGTGCCAGCTCTTCCTATTCTGTTTGCAAGGTCAGAGCAAGGTTAAAGCAGGACTGCTTATGGAGTGGGTAGGGAAGGAATGTAGGGAGCTGGAAGCTTGGGTTGCTACTCTGGTTCTAGAGCTTAGCTTCATTCAGCCTTGTAAACCTGAATCTTTGACACTAGAGAATGGAAGGAAAAATGGCCCAGCCATCAAACCAATTTATTTATAAGAACTATTGTGTTGAGTTCCTGAGGCAAGAGAACAGCAGTGTGGGGGGAATGCAGGGAGCCAAGGAGTAGCTTTGGTCAGGAGAAGCCCAGCTATGAAAAGAGGTTTCGAGGGTCTCCTGGAGAACTCTGCAAGTGGGTCATCTGTCAGAGGAGTCCATTCCCGAATCAAGGGGTCGGGTCTTGCTGTTTACCCATACCCACTGGCTGTCACTTAAAAAAACTGTGGAGGGCAGTTCCCTTGGCAGGCTAGCCGGGAGCAGTCAGCAGCATCACCTCCACATGTGAGTTCATGGACCCTCAGACAAGGATGGAAGGGATTGCAAATACCCAGTTACTGTTGTGCTGAATGTTATGTGCATTCATGATTGACTGCAAAAATGAGGCCCTAGTCAGACAGGAAGAAAACATGAAGACTAAGAACCAGGCGTCTGGACACCAGAAGGTCAAGGCAATTGGTGGCTTACTGCAGGATGCCCCTTTATCCTCCTGTCTTGTGCCTCCCCAAGCCAGGTCCTCTGTCTCAGGACCACTCTTTCCCAGCTTTGCCTAACCACGAATCAACTGCTTTTGCAGGACCTTGAAGACATGTGCCCTTGAACACAGCTTTGTCAATCAGCAAAAGTCAACATAATTCAATTTTAAGAATATAGACTTGAAACCAAACAGGCATTGATTCAAACCCAAATGCTTAATATCTGTGGAGCCATTTGCAAAGGACTTAGCATTTCTTAGCTTCAAATGTTTCATTTATAAACTGGCTGACAACATTGACCTCATAGGGATGAGGCAAGGAATAACCTAGTATGGTAAATGCAAAGGGCTCAATGCATTGTAGCAGTTAACTGTGAAAATGATATCAATTTAATATTAATAACATTCACCAAGGACATATATACATATATATATAATTTTTTTACTTAACATCAAGAATAATTATTTTCCCAAGGTAAAAATATTTACTAAAGTAGAGACCAGGGCAGTATGAACCTCTTAGTTCAATAACTCCTGATGTTAACTTCAGCAGAAATCAGTATCCGCTTATTGTACTCCCAAGAGCCAGAGTAGGCATTCTATTATTTTAAATACATTTTAGTTCTAAAATTAAATGAAAATCCAAGTGTTGGATTTCATGGGTACCATACTCTCCCAGGTTCTTTCTACAAAATGTTCAATGAAGTAAAACATTTCTTGTGTCTTTTGGTCCTGTCACCAGTCAGACACCCCCTCTCCACAGAGCATTAGAAGGACGTTAAAGGTAAGCAGTAGCTGCTAGAGGAGTTCTCCGGAAAGATTTTAATCTGCTGTCATGATAGAAGAAATACCAGGCAGGAGTCGGCAAACCCGCTCCCAAGAAAGAGCGTGAGCTACTATTTCCGACAGCCTTTGGCCAGCGGGTCTGGAAGCAGTCTGGGTGAATCCACAGGTCAGAGCAGGAAGGGGAACAGTGAAGGGAAAGTGAGCTACGCCAGTCTAGCTACAGAGCCTGGACAAGGTTGGGAGGCAGGAGGTGCGTGGGCACCGTCACGTGTGCATCACTCTGTGTGCACAGCTGTGGCCCTTTGTGAAGACCCGGAGTTAGTTCATCCCATGGTACATGTAACTACCCAAGGAATGGATGAATCTTACATTGGTCTAGCTTTTATTTATTTATTTTTCTGATTGAAGTAATAATTGGCCATAACATAAAGAAAAACATTCCAAGGAATTTATGACAAAAAGGAGAGTTTCTTATTGCTCTGACCACCATGCTCACTTTCTAGCAGCAACTAGTGTCTGTAGATTCTGCACCTTCCAGGAATGTTCTCTGTGTGTGCACATATATAATATTAATATGCACATACACATCTATACGTGAACATCCATACATGTCTACCCAAATGTGGACATCCTGTACACACTGTTCTGCCTTGCCCTTGTTTTTCTCATCTTGCACAGATTTCCTTATCAGATTACACAAATCTATCTCATTTTTCCAAACAAAGGCACAATACCCTTAATATCTCACCACATAAACGTAACTTGACTTCTTTCACCTTCTTCCTATGGTGATGACCATTTACTATTTCACACCTTCACTGTGCTTCCAAGGTGTGCTGAACAGGCTTAGTGGAAATCGTGTCTCCCAACCATGTGCACCACAGTGGCCTTGGTTCCTAGTCCTCTGCACCATGTTCATGTGTTTCTGCAGTTAAAACACCAGAAGAGCAAACGCTGGAGCGAAGGCTGTGCTCGGTGCACATTCTCATATTGTATCTCTCCAACGTTGAAGGTGTTAATATGGATCCATTCCTGCATTATCTGAGAGTTTATCTAGAGAAACAGAACCAATAAGAGAAACACACACACACACACACACACACACACACTGTAAGGAGTTGGTTCACATAATTATGGAGGCTGAGAAGTCCCACCATCATCAGTCAGCAAGCTGAAAACCCAGGAGAACCTATGATATAGATCTTGTCTGAGAACCAGGGTAGTTGGTTGCAAAAAGTCTACTCTGAGTTCAAAGCCAAGCCCCAAAGCAAGAGAAGATCAATATCCCAGACTGAAGTCAGCCAGGAAGAGACCAGGACTCCTTACTCGGTATATTGTTCCATGAAGGTTCCCATGGCCTGGCCAGGGCCCACCCACACTGTGGAAAGCACACTGCTTTAGTCTCCCGATTCCAACGTTCATTTTTTTCAAACCAGCCTCCCAGACACACCCAGAATAAGACTTAGCCAAGGCACCTTGTCAAGTTGACACGAAGCCATTGCAGAGGTTTTCTTCCAAGCCTTCAAAGGCGAACAGACTCTGCCCCTCTGCTATATCCAGCTTAGGGCCAGGACAGAACCTGTACCTCTGTCCTTCTGCATAAACGAGGGCTCTGCTTCTCAGGGACCTGAGCACACTGGGTTTCGGTTTGGGGTTCTTTATAAGACTTGATATTCTACCCTTTGAAACACTCATTAATATTTTACAATAGTGTCATCCCCCAGCCGCTGGCATACTGCTGCCTTTGAAAAGTCAAATTCAACCTTCCTTTGACATGTGTAATCCTGCAAACATTGATGGTCATTTTTTATTAAGAAAAATTTTTCATTCATTTTACACACCAAAGATCCCTCTCTTCCCTCTTCCTATCCCCAGCCTCCCCCTGAACCCACCCCCACTTCCCCCCACAAGAAGGCAAGGCCTCCCATGGGGAGGCACATCCAGTAGAGGCAAGTCCAAGCCCTTCCCCCTGCCTCAAGGCTGCACGAGGCATCCCATCACAGGTAGTGGGCTCCAAAAAGCCCCCTCATGCACCAGGGATGGATTCTGATCCTACTGCCAGGGGCTCCCCAAGCAGATCAAGCTACACAATTGTCTTGCCATGCAGAGGGCCTAGTCCAGTCCCATGCAGGTTCCACAGTCATTGATCCCAACTTTCATGAGTTCCCACTAGTTTGGTTTGGTTGTCTCTACAGGTTTCCCCATCATGATCCTGATGCACTTGCTCATAGAATCCTCTCTCTCTCCTACTGGACTCCTGGAGCTCTGCCTGGTGTTTGGCTGTAGATCTCTGCATCTGCTTCCATCAGTCATTGGAGAAAAGCTCTGTGATGACAGTTAGGGTATTCACCAATCTGATCACTGGGGCAAGCCAGTTCAGTTCAGGCACCCTCTCCACTATTGCTAGTAGTCCAAGCTGGGGTCATCCTTGGAGACCTGGCAACTTCCATAGCACCGCATTTCTCTCTCTCCCCATGATATCTCCCTCCACCATGGTATCTCTCTCATTGCTTGATGATTATTTTGTATCCAAAGGCTTTGGGATCAAATCTGTAGGGACATTCTCACTCGTGTCTCTAGGCTTTTAGTTCACCAGCAGATTCCAAACACATCCTTGATGAGTTTTAGTCCTCTAATGCTCATCCAATTTCATTTACAAATGAAACAAGTGGCCTTTGATCACAAACTCTGCAAAACTCTACCACACTCTGTCCAATCTGCTGTTTCCTTTGTACTCTGAAAGCAGTAGCTGCACTAGAGACAGCTTGACCTTACCGTGAGAAATAGCATTTTATCACGGAACTTGGCAAGGCCTTCAATTTCCTCCCATCTAATATCTGTCAGTCATTCTCATTGTCCAGGAAACATTTTCTCTACTCTCCATGTGAAAGCTGTTATCTCTCATGCCAGATACAACTTCTCTGGGACCAGATCATCCTCATCCCATAGCTCAGTCATGTTGCATATCTGGATCCCTGTGGAAAACCAATTGTGTTCTTGAGAATGTGGCTGGAAAGTCTGTGGTGCAATACAAAGACACTGGGTCCCCCACATATACCACGAAGTCACTCTCCACTCCTTTTAAATTGTGTGGCAATCACTCTGACCCTGTCATACTCAGTGGGCATAACATAAAAGCTGAAATGAAAGAAACAGGTTCTGTTTACTGAATCGTCTTGCTGAGCTCTGTATAATCATAACCCTTTTCCATAAAGACAACCCAGTAGACTTGGATTGATATGGTAAGGACCAGCAAGCTCAAGAGTGCCAGGGCTGGTGCAGGGAAGCATTTGCCTATTAATTAATTCTAACCAGAGTATAATTTGCATATTAGTACAGAGCTGAAGTGGCTAGCTAATAGGTTTTAATAAATGCATCTGTCTATGTAACCCCAGTCACCAGTACCAGTCAAAACACAGGACATTTCTCACATGCTCTCTTTCCCTGGAAAGTGGCTCTTTGATCACTGGTTAGTGTCTTTGTCACCACAGATCTTTCACCAAGGTACACACACACCACTGCTGGTGAAGAGGCCGTGCTGAAAAGAGAGGAGCTAGTTCCAGACAGCAGGCAAGTAGTTTCTGGAGCCAATGTCAGCAGTTAGTAAAGGATATGAATGAGGAGACCGCGTGTTTAAACATTTTCTTAATTGCACTTATCTATTTCTGTGTGTGTGTATGTGGGGCTGTGTGCACACATGCCACTTTGTGCATGTGGCAGTCAGAGGACAACTTGCAGTGGTCAGTTCTTCCCTTCCACCAGGTGAGTTCTGGGGGTTGAAGTCAGGTTGCTGGGGGTTGAAGAAGGTGCTGGCAAGCACCTTCACCCTCTGAGCCATCTCACTGGCCCAAAGACCCGGAGTACAAAGGTGATGAATTTGCTTTCACTTCCCTGTGTCCACCTGTCCTGAGATTTTTTTGTCTGGTCTGTGAGGTATTATTAGAACCATAGTAAAAGGCCTGAAGAAAGCGTGTGACTAGTGCACTGTTGCAGATGAGCGCACCTGCACTTGCCTGTATCCAGGACAATCCATGGCTTCCATGAGATGGGGCAGGTAGACTGTGGAGGCAAAGCAATGATAAGCAACCACAAGGTGAGATCTGGGCTGCAGTGCATAACAATAACTGAAACTCACCAATCACTCATAAATGAATGAAGACAGGGACCTTGGGCTTGCTAACAGGTGTTTTGTCCTCTTTCCCACAGCATGAGGGGGCTGTCCTATTCTGAGAGTGTGAACTAAGTAAGTGCCTTTGCTTACTTAGGCTATGTGGCCTGAGAGGGCACTTGGAGTTTCATTCTGTTGTGACACATAATTTTACATACCTTTGCTTGCCATCTGACTTGAGAGTGTGCTCTGATATTCTTTATTGGACTATCTTCTTGCTTAGCAAGGATGACCGTGTAGTATCACCTAGGAGATAATAAGAAATGAAAGCAATTTAATTTAATGAAAGAAACCAAATTAAACCCCACATACATGATCCTGACCAGGTATCTCTTTGCAGGCCATATGAAGGCCTAGGAGGAACAGCTGAGAACTATCCCACTGTGTGGTTTACAGAACAGTCTGGGTCTGTCCTCAGAGCAGATGCTTGCCTACTCCAACTTAAGGTCCCCTTTCCTCTTCACTTTGGATCAGCTGAGAGACACTTCTGGGCAAGGAACCAGAGTGCAGTCCTTAGTTCTTCTGGCAACACACCAAACACAGAATGACCTTGGCCAACACCCAGCAGCAGTTCTGGAAATGCCTTAGTCATTTCTGAGCAGGGCTGAGTCCAGAGACAAACCTAGCCCTGACACTTGGAGATCCTGAGGCTCAAAAGACTTGATTGGCTTGGTTGCTGGTGAAATTCTAGACCGTCCTCTCATATCTTAAGGCAAGGTGCCTGAGGTTGGAAGACTCAGTATTCACCAGAGCAGTTCATATAGCAGCAAGTCATTTCATAGGCAACCAGACGATGAAGGCATGGAGGGGTCTCAGGGCTACTGACTTCTGTACCCAGTTTGTGGTTTGGCCTGACTGGTGAGGCACAGAATCTGGTCACCTTTGGCTCAATAACTTTAGCCTTTAATGGTATAGAAATGTCAAGACCTGGTGTTTCTCAGAACCCAAGAGCAGCAGAAATGGTGGGTCAAGCTGTGTTTGTCTACTCAGGGATCAGGAGACAAAGCCGAGTCTTGGGAGGTGGCTGCCATACTTGAGGATCAGATCACTTTGCAAAGAGCTAATGACCTCCTAATCAAACCATTGACCCAGGGAGCCACTATGTGCCACAGTTCTGATGGGGTAAGAGGACTCTATCTCAGCCTTAGTGTGCGTGCTTATTCTCAAAAGGACTTGGGCTAGGGACATGGCTCTGAGGTAGGGTACTGGAATTACACACAGGTCCAAGCCCATGGGCTTAATCCCAAGTATGGCAGTGAATTTAAAAATTTTTTCCAAATCTTTTCCATGGTTTTCCAAGCTAAGAATTTTCATTTTTGGCACGATAACATCTGAAAATATTCACTTAGGACCAATTCCTTATTTTGATCTCTCCACCAAATTACTGCTTCCTGGGGCTCATGGCACAAAGGCACAGGGTCAGCCGAACCTCCTGATGCCATGCCTTGCCCCTCTGGCCTACTTGGTGGCAATCATCTCCTTCTCACAATGTCATTGTTTGAGAAAGCTTGCAGTGGCTCATAGGAAGAAACTTCTCTACACGGAGGCAGCTGGACCCAGGAGTCACTGCAGTGGCCATCATAAGAGACCTGGCCTTTGGGTTATCACTTTGACCCTTGATACTGGGAGTCAGAGTGGGGGCTTTAGTGAGGCCCCAAATTCTTCAGACACCAAGAGACCCAAAGTGATGGGTGAGCTATTTTAAATTTAGAGATAGATGCCAGAGGGATCCCCCACAAAAAGCCCAGAATAATTCTGGTCATCATGGGCCAACTTAAGGCTTCCCACTTTTTTATTCCTAAGCCATAAGCCCACGTGACCTTAAGAAAACCCAAAAGAATATGACTGGCCAGGCCTGAGCTTACCTGATGCAAACTATGATGAGGCCTCAGCTTTTCACCGAGAGGAGAGATAGGATGGACAAAGACAAGCTTTCCCTATAGAAGCCTCATCTTCCATCCCAGCTGAGACTAACTTCACGGACCTCAATGCTGCCTTTTCATCACACTGACTTCATGAAAGGGAGGAGAAGCAGGAAACTATTTTGTTTGCTTTGCTTGCTTTTTATCCAGGGACAGCTATCAACCCTTGAGTTTCAAGCAATCTTTAGATCCCAAACAACTTACACAGGGGCACTGGGAGATCTATTTTCTTTCCAGATTGTTGTAGAATATTATTTTAAGGTGTGTTACTTTTGTTTATGTTGCATTTGTTTAACTCTGTGAAGCTGTGTTACTGTGCCTGTCTAAAACACCTGATGGTCTAATAAAAAACTGAATGACCAATAGCAAGGCAGGAGAAAGGATAGGCAGGGCTGGCAGGCAGAGAGAATATATAGGAGAGAAAGCTGGGAGGAGGAGAGAAGAAGTAGCCAGAGAAGGTGGAGGACTCCAGGGGCCAGCCACCCAGCTACACAGCCAGCCACAGTGTAAGATTTACAAAAGTAAGAGAATGGGAAAAGCCCAGAGGCAAAAGGTAGACAAGATAATTTAAGATAAGGAAAGCTGGCAAGAAACAAGCCAAGCTAATACCAAGCATTTATAATTAAGAATAGGCCTCAATGTGTGATTCATTTGGGAGCTGGGTGGTGGGCCCCCTAAAAGAGCCAAAAAACCAGATTCCAGATCCTGCATGCCCCCCCATCCAAGAAAATGTGTGTTCATTTCCTCTGAAAAATACTTGTTTATGCTCTAGTTGTCTCGTGTAAAGATAACACTGAATTCTTACTTGGAAACTAACATAAAATTTGTGGCCCATCTATAAGCAACAGTGTTTCTTGGGTACCATTTTATGTTCCCTATTTCAAGGGACCATAATATTTTTTCCAGAGAAGAATCTTCATTCACTATTTGATGTCATCATTAGGCAATCTAGATCACATGGAAATCTCACTAATTCTGAGAAAAGAAAACGCAGTGTCAAATCAGGAAAAATTCTGAGCAGCATTTGTTGTGTTTTTAGCACATATTCTAATACTTTTTTGATAATTTTATAAAATACATAAAAGGCTTTCCTTTATTCTTCAAAATTCTGGTTTATTATGTATTTTTAAAAATTGAAACAAAAATACAAAAGAATGTAAAGCATGAGAAACAGCCTGTACCTATGGGTTTTATTTTAAATAAAAAAATAAAATATTACCGATTCAAACAAAATCCTCTTTATTTACCATTCTGCCACATTGGCAATAGACAGCTATGGCTATGAATGTAGCATGTATTAAGACATTTGTGAATCCTGTTTTCATGTTTCGTTACATATCAAAAGACACCATATGATATGTATGTTTTAAGCAGTCACAGGGACAATGTTTCCCACATATCTTTGCACTTCTTATATCAAAGGCTCCTTTTATAATATTGCCTAATATTTCAGCACATATATAGAGCATGCACTCATCAAATTCAGACTCCCTTCCCAACTTCAGCAGTCACTTATCTATACTCGTGATTGTGTACCCTAATAAACTTGCCTGAGGATCAGAGGACAGAGCCAGTCACTAGATTAGACATGGAGGTCAGGCAGTGGTGGCACACACCTTTAATCCCAGCACTTGAGATCTCATGCCTTTGCTTGGGAAGCACACATGACTTTAATCCCAGGAAGTAATATGACAGGGCAGAGAAAGGTATATAAGGTATGAGGAAACAGGAACTCATTCTCTTTAGGCTAAGGATTTCATGGAGGTAAGAACTAGTGGCTGGCTGTTCTGCTTCTCTGATCTTTCAGCTTTCACCCTGATATCTGGCTCTGGGTTTTTTATTAAAAGACCATCTATGATTCGAACACTACACTTTTGTAGCATCTACATATGAGCAAGAATTCGATACTTGGCTTTGTAGATCTGCCTTATTTTGCTCAATACAGTGTCATCTCATTCCATCCATTTTGCCACAAGTGACAATTTCACTTGTGTGGCTAGACAATATTCCTTTGTACATGCATATTCCACAGTTTATCCACTAACATGCAGATAGACACTTAGGCTAATTCCACGTCTTACTTGTTGTAAGCAGTTGTATTGTTCCTGAATTCTGTTTTTCATTTTGACTTTTTATTCTTTCCTGCGGGAGCTTTTCATACAGGAATCCTTTGGGTGAGAAGTAGCTAGCTCTCTTCGGCTTTAGAGATATTTAATGTATTTATATTACCTTTAATCTGGAGCTGAAGTTTTATCCTGTCCATCTTCCTCCCAAACACTTTGAAAACAGGTTCTATCTTTGCCTGGCTCTTGTTGCTTCCAAGGAGAAGGTTTGCTGTCTGTCTAAACACATGACTTCTCCCTTAGATCTATTAAGATTCCTTTTAATGTGTGCTTTCAGGAAGAACTCTTAATCTCTTTTCACTAAAATGTATCTGTGTTGACAAATGTTTTTATCCTGATCATGACTCAGTGTGATTTTTTTAAAAAATCTTAGGTGTTTCCTTTGGTTTTGAGAAGCTTTCACGCATTCTCCCTTCAGTGTTCTGGACTCCAACTGTAATGCACGGCCCATCCTGTTCCTCCCCTCCACGTCTCTCGCTCTTCCATTGATTTCCTTGTTCCTCTGAGGCTGTGTGCTGCTCTCTTTCAGGATTTCAGTGAGTTTACTTCATTTTCCGCATTTCTCCTGCTTCCTTTTCGAGTCCTATTGGAACCGCTTCCTGATCACCTCTTGGGTTAATTTTTGTCCTTTCTTTTTGCAACAGAGATATTATCTTAGAAATATCCTAAGATATGCTATTCCTTGTCTCCAATGCCTTACCACCTTGCATGATGGGATGGTTGGCAGTGTCTTTTTTTTTTAAGATACTGATTAATCTTTATTATTAAGTTAAAACTATTTTTGGTTTGTTCCATTTGGTTTTGGACTCTTCCACAAGGAAACAAGGCAGAAGTTCAGTTCCCTGTGAGTATATGGCAATCAGGCTTATGGTCTAAGTTAGAAACAGAAAGAAAGATGCCATTAGCCAGATGAAGGCAGCTGCAAGCCCACCACTGCAAAGCCTTGGTCCTAGGCAGGCCTAGCTGCACTATGGATGACCTTCATAGCCACACCTGGCTGCACACCTGCTGTTGTTGATATTGTGAAATTCCTAATAAGCTTTAAACAAAGAGCTCTTTTTCATTTTGAACCAGGCCTTGAAAATTAGGTAGCTGGTCCTATACTAGGAAAAGTCTGGATGAGACAGGAAGAGAAAATAGAAGAAAAACTAAATTGTGTTGATACCATAGCATTGTGGGTAAAAGGGATATAGAAGCAGGAGGGACCCTGAGTGAGACTGTGGGTTTCCACTCTCCTGGCAGAGAAAGAAAGAGTATTTTGTGTGAATTAGGAAGAACGTTGAGGGGGTGTCCCTTAGCTTCATGGAACAATGTGGATTCTTGAAGAGGAATTTGGTCTCCTCTCCACCACTAGCAGACATCTAAAAGAATCTGATGAACTCTTAAAATAAGAACATTTACTTTCAAAGAGATATAGAACAGTAGGATTTTAAACTTACACTGCACTCAAGTAAACAGAACATGTAGTGTAAAGAAATGTCTATTAATGGATCTGATGCTCATCAATAGTTCCCATTCATATACAGGTAGGATAGAAACCCAAAACTTTTAAAGCCAAATCCAGTAAACTTGGCTACATGTAAGCAGTTGCCTTAAGTTTAATTTTCACCCTTTGATTTAGACCTGCTCAGCTCCCCACATCTCTCACGTCCCCTGTGTTCTCCAAGGTGCTGTACGAGTGCTGGGAGGCTCCAGCAATATGGTCATGTGGTGACTGATGAAGGCAGGAAGTCTCCCGTTTTCATAGGGCTCTATGAGGGCCTCTGGGTCCGCACTGGCTTCTACCATAATGGAAATCTACGGTTTCCTGGTCTACTTATTACTGTGGTATACACGTGGCATGGTGCTGCAGTGAGTTGTGTATCTCTGAGGTGGTGGTGTGGTCTGCTCCCTGACTCTCAGTTTAGTCTAAGCTGCCCCGTTGCTCCTCATTAGTCCCCCTCATTCTCTAGAACACCAAGGCTGTCCTTGTAACCTCTGGGGTAGAGCACCTTGCTTTTGCCAATACAGGCCCAATAGAAAGAATATGGACTCCAGTGCCTCTGTCTTCCAGAGAAATCTAAGGCTGGTAACCAACACGTGAGGGTTCTGTGGTACCACATTCTGTTCCCATAATGGGTTGTTTACTTCTCCCATCCTGGCACTTCATGGTGGCTTCTCCATTTTCCTTTTCAAACATAGTTTGAAATATGCCCCTCCTTATTTTATTCAGCATTTCTCAGTGTTTAAATATGATCCTTGTTCTCCATTTTGTCTTGAAGATCTGGAATCTAAATTCTGCTAGTAACATATGCTAAAACCCTCTTTCCCAGAGGTTAACACAAGCTTCTTAAACCTTTATTAGAAATGAGGTACTGACTCTTAGAGAGCCACTCCCCTTTCCTTCAGTGTCTAGCTGTGTGGAATGAGGAAAAATGCTAGAGAGCTGGCAGCCATCTTGGATTATGACCATGAAGATGAAGACCCTTGGTCCTTGATGACACTCGGAAGGCACTGGAATAGCCCCAGATGGCCTACTTTTGAACTCTGTGAAGGTGAGAAAGAAGTCAATTTCAATTTTTATTAGTTTTCTGTCACTGTGGCCAAGTACTCTTTTTTTTTTTTTGGTTTTTTTGTTTGTTTGTTTGTTTTTGTTTGTTTGTTTTTTGAGACAGGGTTTGCGCCTTTCCTGGAACTCACTTGGTAGCCCAGACTGGCCTCGAACTCACAGAGATCCACCTGCCTCTGCCTCCCGAGTGCTGGGATTAAAGGCATGCGCCACCACCGCCCGGCTTGTGGCCAAGTACTCTTAAGATAAAAAGCTTTACTTCAGCTCATGGTTCCAAAGGTTTGAACTGTCGTCCACTACCTCAATGCACTTGAGCCCGAAGTACAGAAAAGCATCACAGGGAAAGCATATGGCTGAAGAAACTACTTATCTCATGGCGGCCAGAAGGCAGAGAGACAGAGAAAGGGACTAAGTTCCAATAGCCCTTTCAAGTACATGTCCCTAACGTCCCAAATTCTTTCTCTTAGCCCCACCTCCTGGAAGTCCCACTGCCTCATAGTAGAGCTGCAGGCTGAGGCCGAGACTCTAACACATAGCCTTCAGCTATACTCCAGAAACAAATCTGGAGTTCTGCTTTTAAGATTTCTTTTTTATTTCATGTGTATGGGTAGGTGTTTTACCTCTGTATGTCTGTGTATCACATGCGTGCAGTACCCATGTGGGCCAGAAGAGGGCATCACTTCTCCTGGAACTGGAGTTACAGATGGTTGTGTGCCACTGTGTGGGTGCTGGGAATCAAACCCAGGTCCTCTGGAAGAGCAGACAATGCTCTTAACCACTGAGTCATTGCTCTAGCTCCCTGAAATTTTCTTTATTTGTTTTTAAACTAAAGACGTGTTTTAAATTGACAGACAAAATTGTATTCATTGTGTGAAACACAGTGTTTAAAAATGCATATATTGGGAAGCAGCTAAATCTATTTAGTTAACAGGCATTACCTCCCAGAGCTTTAATCTTTGTAGTAAGGTCATTTAAAATACGTTCTCTTAGTGTGTTTTAGGGGGCTGTAATATATTGTTCTAGCCACAGTTTCCCTGTTATACAATAGAGCTTTCTAATTTACTCCTGCTCTCTAACTGAAATTTTGTATTCTTCAGCCAACACTACTTTCTTTTGTATATGCAGATGGACCAAATTTTGACAGATACTCAGGCTGATGCTAATTGTTGCTTTGATTAGCTATGCTGCACTAACATTCATTCAAGCATCCCTGGTCATTTGCCTGAGAAACTTCAGAACTCCAGAATTTCTTTTGTTGTTGTTGTTGTTTTGAGACAAGGTCTCACTATGTAGCCCTGCTGTCCTGGAACTTGCTCTGTAGATTAGGCTGGCCTCGAACTCAGAACTCTACCTGCATCTGCCTCCTCAGTACTGGGATTAAAGGTATGTGCAACCATACCCAGCTTTTTGCTTCATTTTATTTTTTGTTTATTTGGTTTTTTTTCTTTTTTCAGAACTCTAGACTATCTTAATGTGAATGATAAAAGATTTATGAATGTTTTACGTTATTTTTTGGAATATTTTCCTTTATTTTGGAACGCATACTCTGTGGAGATCCTTCAGAGCAATGAACACCTGAGGTGAGACTGTACATTGTAAATAGGCCTCACACTCCACTCAGCTGTTCCTGCTACTAGAATGGCTAATGAGCCACACTGAAATTTAATTAAAGGCAAAACCCACAAATAGCTATGTTTCAAGCTTGCCAGGTAGTTATTCTCAAGACTTTCATTAGGAGTAAGCTGTAAATACACCAAAACACACACCCAAAACGTACCACAGAGGTGATTCCTTGACCTGATTTTCATGCAGTCAATATTTTCTGAGAGATGACAGGTGGTAGTGGATGGTGTAAAATCACACTTTAACACACACAAAAGTTCACTGAAAGCCAACCAGGAAGTGTGGATTCTTGCCCTTCACTGTGTATGTAATTTGCATACACAACATGTTGACATTCTCTAGTTATTTTGATTCACCTGGTCTGAAGTTGGGCCCAGGAATATGCTTCGTACCAGGTATATCACTATGAGAAGTGATCCATATACTTTAAAGACCTTTTCAACTATAATGCCAGGAAACCCCTTCCATTAGTAAATCCTGCTGCCTTCGTGCTTACTAGTAACACCAGAGAAGCTGACCAAGGATGGTCACAGAGGTATAGCAGAGACAGCCAATTCTGCATCATTCCATCAGTAGATTGACATCTTGTGATTGTGGATGTAAAGTAATGGCCACCCTGATGAATAATGGATATGATATTTTAGGGATTATTTAATGTATTTTTTTATTCTCTTTAAATCAAGATGCCATATGGCTCCCTATCCTTTTAATCAATGAATTTCAATGCTTCAGGGGCAGGACAGTCACTGGCTAGAACACCAAAGTCATCGCTCAGCTTTGACTGTCAAATGAAGCTTTTTATGTATCGTATCCCCAGGGGGAAAGAGCTGTTGAAAGCCAGGCTGCATCAAGAGAGAGAAAGAATTTCTAAATTTCCAAAGCTCCCTTTATATACCATTCATTTCTAATCTTATTGGATTCTTATGAGAAAAGGGAGCCTGCAAAGGCACCACTCTTCATATTTTCTCGAGCTTTCTTTTGCAGCCAAGTACACGATGCATTACTGTTGTGTGTCTTCCCTTCCCTGAATGTCAAATTCTCTAACTGTTAAAACAAGGAACCTGATTGTAATGTCCAGCTCTTCTGTGTCTGTATTTATTTTCTGCCTTCTAGATCTCACTGCTTTGAAAGAAATATCCTAGACCCTTTTGAATTTTATTCATTCTTTTAGGATATGGAATATTCTTTTTGAATTTAAATTTCATTTTTATCAAAGCAATATTCTTTTGTAGTTAAATTGTTCTCTGATGCTTAAAACAACAAAAAACAAAACACCACCCCCTCAATCCCAACCACATAGTCCCCTGTCCCATGTCTTCATTTCCTGAAGTTCTCACTCCCTAGAGTCAACTACTTTAATCTCTTTTTGCTTTATGTTTTGGTGGTTACCTCTGTGTTTTAAAATTGCATATTACTTTGGCTTTTAAAATATAAATGTTATTTTTGAACATTTTATTTGATAAGTGACTTTGGAAAGAAAATGAAATAAATATCTATATCTAATCTCCCATATTCATTATTAACCAAGGGGGGGGGGTTAAAATCTGAGGGCCCTATTTCTTCCTTTCTAGGCCAAAACCCAGTCACAGAATAGTAACTATTAGATACAATATGATGTACTGGATACTACAAAGTACATATCATTTCAGTGAATGTTTCCATTCTAATAGGAGAGCAGGATACTGAATAAATGTGGAATATACATGTAAAATGATAAGAAAATGTTATGGAGAGAGAAGAAAAGCAAGGAGGTAGATGGACTAGGAAGGCAGGGCTTCAGATGGTCTGCGATTTTAACTAACATCAGGATAGAGGCACTCGATATCAAAGAATTAGCTGGACAATGCCTGCAGTCAGTGGAAACCCAGCAAGAAAAGCAGAGGGATGGAGGGACAGTGACAAGACATAAGGGCAGAGAGCTCAGAGCAGGACAAGGCCCTCGGTGGGAAGGGGTGAGAGTCGGATGGCAAAGACTCTCATGCACACTGGCATTTACTCTAAGATGGAGGCCTGAATGGAGGAGTGATGTAATTAGACTCTGTTTTAACCTGTGGTATTGAGACAGACTGGAGGGAGACAAGGGTGAAAGCCAGAGACTGGTGGCTAGTGTCATAGTCCAAGTGAGGTACATGTGCCAAGGTAAAGGCAGAGAGAACGTGGGTTCTGGATAGACAGAAGGCAGAGTTCACAAGATTTGCTGATGGGCAGGCCTTGCCAATCAGAGAGGGAGAGAGGGACTATTTATCTTTGGAAGTAGGATCGAAACACTACTTCTTGCCATGGGGAAGACTGGAAGAAAGCCTGTTGGGAATGGGGGATTCAGTATGGAGATGCCAGGTTTGAGATGCCTCTAGATTGCACAAATCAAACTGTGGACTAGACAGATGTTCAAATCTGGAGTTCCTAGACATTAAGACTCAAAGAACTTGGAAGTTATTAACATAAATGGTATTTAAACCCAGGAGACTAAATAAGAACACCAATGTACTGAATTAGCATAAGAGAGATGAGCATCAGAGAGGCCTAAGGATGGAGCTTGACAACTTAGAGACCAGAGAATCAAAGAAGTTAAAGAAGTTAGGGAAAAAAACAGGATTTCCAGGAACCCAAGTAAAGTATATCAAACAGAAAATGCATTGAAAGGCTTCTGGCATTAGACTGAAAACTGACAACACATTTAGCCAGATGGACGCCATTGGTGGCCTTGAAGAGAGCACTTTCAGTGGAAGGGCAGTATGTGTGAGAAGGAGAGGAAGAATGTGGCATGTGAGTATAGATAAACCTCATTAGGAGTCTTGTTCTAAAGATGAGGCAGAAAGTGAGGTGGTATATGAATGGGAATGGAAAAAGACGTAGGTCCAAGGTAGGAGAGGCATTTCAGGATGCTAAATTTAAAAGGCATCAGGGCTGGAGCCAGTGAGGATTCAAGAAATGCTGTGGGATGATCCTTCTGTATGCTGTGAATATGTATTTCTCTCATTGGTTGATAATAAATTGTTTTGGCCTATGGCAAGACAGAATAAGGTTAGGCAGAAGAATCAAACCAGGACTCAGAAGAAGAGGGGCGGAGTCGAGAAAGATGCTGCAAGCTGCCCAAGAAGCAGGATGCTGGAAGACTGGTAAGTCTCTGATCACGTGGCAACAAAAAGATTCATAGGAATGGGTTAATTTAAATGTAAGAGCTAGTTAATAATAAGCCTGAGCCATCGGCCAAACATTTATAATATAAGCTTCTGTGTGATAATTTGGGAAGCGGCAACTGGGTTAGGGAGTTGCTGGCAGGACAGAAAAATTTGTTTACAAGAAACTATTATGCCAAGGTGCAGGTGTTGTCCTTAGAGAACGGATTACCTGTGCACAGCAATGCGAGGAAAAGTGGCATGTGTAGACACGGGTTAGCTAGGGGCACGGTAGAAGGAGCGTGGAAGTTTTATGTCAGTGTATGCCCACTGTACAAGTTGGATGGCTTTAAAGTGAATGTGTTCCATGATACCAAGAACGGATGAGGAAGTGCTAGAGGTTTGAGGGGAAAAAGAAGAAGATGTGAAGTAAGTCATGGTGGACGGCAGGATCTGTGCAGCCTTGGAGATCTGTGGGGCTCACTGAGCTTGAGGGGAGTATAGACCAGTCCTCACAATTGTGTCTTTGTTCAGTCATGTGGCTCTGTGCATATGCCAACCTGGACGAGGAGGGTTGGAGCTAATGAAACTCAAATATAGCCACACAAGAGAGAGTTTATAATCTAAGAGCAATGGCCTTCGTCCGGCCTTCCTTGGGAGCAGGTCAGGAAAACCCTTGAGTGTGGGTGTTGCCAAAGTGATGAGTTGGAAGTGACTGAAATGGATGAAGGTGGTTAGAAAAGGCAATCTTATCTCAATGTGCATTGTACCTGTCTGTGGGGCAGAGGATGCAGCTAGGCAAATCTGTCCCCCAGAGGGAACACAGATAGCAAAGGAACAAACAG
>CABHPR010136110.1:9232-24663 GCA_902168415.1 Peromyscus melanophrys | reverse complement strand
ATATATTAACACCTTGAGTTCTTTGAGATACTAAAAATTATGCATAAGTCAGGACACATTAGTAGGAATAGAAGATTGATAAACCCTGAAGTATTAATAATGATATATGTAAGCACACCCATTGATTTCCACTACCTTTCTAAAGAAATGATTTGATAGTACTTAAATTATCTCAGGCTGGGCATGGTGGCATACTCTTATAATTCCAGTCCTTAGGAAACAAAGTCAGAAGGACTGTAGCAAAGACCAGTCAGTGTATATAGTAAGTTCCAGATCAACAGGGCTACATAGCCAGATACTGCCTCAAATGAAGATCAGGCATCAACAACAGCACATAAGCCAAAAAGAAAAAGAAAAGAATGGAACAAGAAATAAAATTATTTTAGTTAACAGAAGCATGGGGAATCACTATAGTTGATTTTGAAATCAGAAAACCTTTTGTAAATGTATAAGATAAAACTAATTCAAAAGTTAGTACTTCAATTCAGGTAAACGTGTCAATGACTTAACAAAAATTTCTTCCCAACAGTTTCATTTGATAAGCTGTAGAAAGGTGCTTGGTGTGGCAACTGAAATGTAAATTGAGTCAGTAGGTTAAACTTTAATTTGTTCTGAGAAATTCCAATATGAGCAGTCCAGAAAGATCACAGTGGCATCGGGATCAGAAAGAGATGAGTTTACACCTGGCATTACAGCAATCCTGAGAATGTGCTTTCCTGGATGCTAAGAGCCCGCTAAGGGGTCTGGAGGATTCGATTCCAGTTTCCACTCCTTTATTTTGCCACTGTTGACCAGCAGCATGGAGCTGCTTTTGGTTGTGGCTATATGCTGGGGGAGTCTGAGTCCCACTGCATTCCACTGCATCATTGCTGCTCACTAGGATTGAAAGAGAATCTCCTAAACACAGGCATTTGCCTGCAATCTTCTTAATACCATAAAGTGGATGTGCTTACATTCAGGCTTAACATACCTGAACCTGGTTCCATGGCTGCACTGCCCTACCCAACTATAACTCAAGCAGCACCCCCTCTCCAAAGCCTGTGTGGAGGAAAGAGGTGAACTGATAAGAGTCACTGGCATTCAGAAGAGAGGAAAAGGAGAGAGAAAAGAGCCGGAGCCACTCTATACAACACCCGCAGTTGGGTCTAGAATTTCACATTGGCCTGTATCTTATTAGACATGCTAAGCTGGCATCCAGGGGCTATCGACTGTCAACATAGCAGCCAGCCGAACAATTGACAAAGCCATCCCTTGAGAATGTTGAGTGAACTGACGAAAGTGCCCTCAAAGGAGTTAATGTGCGAGCTGGCACCCAGTGCCAGGTCCAGCGTGAGAACCACTTACGTGGTAATTGTCCCTCCTGGTGTCCCAAGCTCTGTCAAACACTGCCCCAGGCTTGCCTTTCAGCACAGGAACTGATCTCTTTTCGGTGTCTGAAATGTACACGCACCCTAAGGCCCCACCAGCCCAGGGTGGGGAGTCCAGGTGGGAAAGCCTGCTGTCTCTGGCAACCCCTCACAGGCTCAGTTTCCAAGTTTCTGCGGTTGGGCAGACCTTGAAGTTTCTAGGGAACACAGGGAGATGTTTATATGCAGCCGTGACCCAGACAGGGTTTGAGGCTCGCAAACTCCTTCTGCTGGATCCATCTGGAACAGGGACTACTCTCCCTCAAAGGCCCATACCCAGGTCCAGTGCAGAACAGGCGAGGCCTAAAAGGAGGGAGACTGTGGTCCAGTCCAGCACCCTGTGCAGAAGAGAGGAGATTGGGTCCAGGCTAGCGCACGGGTAATGGCTGAGGGCAGGTGTGAATCGTGTCTCTAAAGGTCATCATTATAATTACACAGGTCAGAAACATGCGATCTGAAGTGACAGAATTGAATATGAAAAAACCCAAAAACCTCTGAGACAAGTGCTTTTACTTACTTAAAAGAAGAGAAAAAAAAAAGCACACATAGTATGTGAACTGAGGACTAGACTGCAGAACCACTTCATACTCAGAAAGTCCTACCAGTTCACTGCTGAACTAAATTCTCCCATCATCCAGAAGAACGAACAAATCAGTGTTGAAAGTATAAGTGAATATACTTCAGGAGGCAACCGGGAGTAATTTAGAACATGAACATGAATTCAGTGAAGTCTTTCAAAACACAAGCATAGGACATAAATAGGCAAATGAAAAACGATATAAAACTCAAGTGTGTATGGGGGGGGGGTTGGGCATGTTGGGGAGTTGGCTCAGCAGTTGAGAGTGCTAGCAGCTCTTCCAGGAGACCTGGGTTTGGTTTTGATAGATCACCCATATCAGTCAGCTCACAACTTCCTGCCAATCCTGCTTCAGGGGCTCTGAAGTCTTCTGATTTCTGCACTCAGCTGCACATACATGGCACACACACATAGATGCATATAGAGCAAAACAAAAGTGAAGCTCTAAAATAAACAAATCCATAAGCCTGAAATGAATATTTAGCATTAACTAAATCCATTCCTAATTAAAAAAATATTTTAGTGCATTGAATGCCATGATTTGTGCCCTGGCAAATTTTTTAAAGGTAACATTATAAACAATTTATAAAATACAGGCAGTGCATATATATGCAAATCAATTTGACAGTGCCAGTTAAAAGTGTTAAAAGCACTTGGGTGTCTTGGGCACATAAATCTATGAAAATGGTTTCCTCTGAGCCCTCTGGTCCTGGCATTGCACAGCATGACAGTCTCTATAGGGAGGCGCTGCTTCATCTATGGACCACTCATAACCTTGGGCTATCATCTTTCCTTCCCAGGACACTGGCATGTAACTCAGGAGCCCCTCCCTTGCCTCTAGAGAAATCCAAACTGCAAGGAGGGACACCAGTTGGTGTTCTTTATCCTCCTTAGATTTGCCTAATGTAAGTTTATGTATCTTCATTTCAGAGTCTAATATCTCCTGATCTTCTTGATAAATCAAATTCCAGATTCCTTTTATACTGGTTTGTGTGCACATATGACTTACACAGCAGGTGCATGTAAAATGTCCCAATTGTGTTAAAATGCATTTCATGTTGTGTTTCTGTTTGGGGTTTTCAAAAGTCTTCATGAATTATCATTTTTGCAATCATGAAAATCAAAGTCCAAATTAGTTTACAGAGTGATTAGCTCTATAATTTGTGTTTAGAAAATACTTGAAGGAGCTGTTGTATATACTTTAAAACTCTCTCCCAAATAACATATGAGCAGATACCAATTCAGGCAAGACAAGGGCAATATTTATTAATCCATAGTAATAAAAATATCTCAATGTTTAGTAGAAATGCTTTGCTGAAGCATGTTTGAAATGCCATTGGGGCTCATACTCCTCCCCCACAACCCCAATTCATGCATAAGAATTCAAAGAAAAGTCTATCTGTCAAACCTATTGTTGTCTAGATGAGGAAAATCAACTGCAACTGTTCTCAATACCACATTCTCTACAAAAGAAAGCATTGTCATCCTGTAGGCTTTCCTTCCGTCTGCAAACGTTCTCACCTCATGCATCAGTATGAGTATATGCATCAGTATCACTGGCCTTAAGGTTCGTTAGAAGTTATCCCAAAGAAAGATGTTGAATTTTACTTGAGTACAAAACGACAAAGATAATCTCTGGCAGGCATCAAGCAATATCAGCTCCTCCACTTTTACCTGGGACTTTCCAGGTTTGAGCACTGAAAGTGAGGGAATCGGCACTTGTGTCCCTAGGGCCTGCCTTGTGCTAACTTATTCTCCTTATCTATGACTGCATGATAACCTACCTGAAAACAGAATGACTCTGAACAATAGACATTTTACAATATCTAGTGACTGTATTCAGGAATTCAAGAAGTCAGAAGTACTCATCAAAACCTAATGACGCTTTTTGAAGCTACTGTGGTCTGTTGTACTTTCCATGTAGTGACTTGGATGAAAATGGCCACCATAGGCTCATAGAGTTGAGTGCTTGGTTCATGGAACAGTTTGGGAAGGATTAGGAGGTGTGGCCTTGTTGGAGGAGGTGTGTCACTGGGAATAGGTTTCAAAATCTCTCCATTCCCAGTTAGTGCCCTCTCTCTCTCTCTCTCTCTCTCTCTCTCTCTCTCTCTCTCTCTCTCTCTCTCTCTCTCTCTCCCCCACCATCTCTTTCTCTCTTTCCCTCTCTCCCTCCTTTCCCCCATCAGATGCAAGCTATCAGTTACTTCTGCAGTGCCATGTCTGCCTTTTTACTGCCATGCTCTCCAACATGACAATTATGGACTAACCCTCTAGAATTATGATCCCCAAATTAAGTACTTTTTACTTTATTTTATTTTTTATCTTATAAATTGCTTTAGTAATGGTAGTCTGTCATGGCAATAGAAAAGTAAGACAGTCTACCTAGGTAAAAGCTGCCCCTTCAGTTTGTTTAAAACTAGTACCTGATAAAACTGAACTAAATCTTTTCAACTTCTATAGCAGCATTGTACAACAACCCAGTAAAAGAAAATAGTCAGCTGAGTTAAGTCTTATGGTAAAAATACACTGACAAAAAGTTAAAGAACAGCCTCTGGATTTAATTGCTAGGGGATTTATATTTGTGCTTCCACAGATGTCAGTTGAATGTAGGTATCATGTACTGTATTGAGTACTTTATATATCTCATATCATTTAATATTTACCTGGGAATCTATGGTTAGTTTACAAATGTTAGTATCTCTATCACTCATACTGAAAATGTGAATATGTAGTAAATTGCACAATATTCCTACCTGTCCACCAAATAATAAAATAATGTTTATCTTGAATCACCTATGTGATTTAATTGGATCCCTGGGGTATTAGCATGGAACATATATAGGATCAAAACACGCCTGTGCAGAAGGGCTTGCTCTATTGTATTCTTCAGACCCTACAACTACCATGTAGAGGGCAAAGTTATATTTTGAAACACTGGGAGGCCACATGGAAGAGACCCAAGGTAGACCAGCTAAGAATCAGCTAGCCTTTGGATAGTCATTTATCAACTAGTAGTCAACCTAGACAAATGGTTCTCAACCTTTCTAATGCTTTGACCCTTTAATACAGTTCCTTATGTTGTGGTGACGCCCAAACATGAAATTATTTTTGCTGCTACGTCATAACTGTAATTTTGCTACTGTTATGAATTGTAATATAAATATCTGATATGCAGGATATCTGATGTGCAACACCCAAAGGTGTTGAGACACACAGGTTGAGAACCACTACCCTAGACCATGATGTCTCTAAACCATCCTCTAGATTTTCCAGTCCAGTGAGGTATCAAACCTGATTATTACATTCTAAAACTTGTATCCTCAAAAATGGCATCATTTCTTTAAATCATGTACCATCACTCAGAATATTGATTTAACTAATAACTGTTAAAATCTGGTACACGTGGAAATGAAGGTTGAAATTTGCCATGACTATGCCTCTACAAAATGCCTCTACACTCAGAGACCTTTGTAGTAACAGAAACCCATGAAGATTTTGAACAAAAATTGCTTGATAGCCTTGCTAAGATAAAACTTTAAGCAATAGTATATAAATTTGGCAAACAAAAGAATAGATATAGATAAAACTTGAGCTAGCAATCTAGGGACAAATTCATGAAAATCTTAAGTCAAGATGTGACTGTGACATTGAGGTACTGCAAGGATGTTGTGGAACATTATTTTAAGATGTGTTACATTTGTTTATGCTGCGGAATATTTGTTTTAATGATGCAAAGATGTGTTGCATTCTTTTATGTTGCATTTGTTTAACTCTGTGAAGCTGTGATACTTTGCCTGTCTAAAACACCTGATTGGTCTAATAAAGAGCTGAATGGCCAATAGGTAGGCAGGAGAAAGGATAGGCAGGGCTGGCAGACAGAGAGAATAAAACAGGAGGAGAGACTGGGGAACAGGAGAGGAAGGATCAAGAAAGGAAGAGCCCAGCCACCAAGAATAAGAAGGAAAGAAAAGACATACAGAAATAGAGAAAGGTAAAAGTCCAGAGACAAAAGGTAGATGGGATATTTTAAGTTAATAAAAGCTGGCTAGAAACAAGCCAAGCAAAGGCCAGACATTTATAAGTAATAATAAGGCTCTCTGTGTGATTTATTTGGGAGCTGGGTGGCGGGCCCTCAATAGAGCAAAGAGTTAAAGACTAAAAACAACCAACAACACAAGGAGTCATGTGTGAGTAATTAGGAAAAGAATCTATGGGATATATTTTTTCAGTCCCTGGTAGTGTCGTCACATATGCATTACAACTTCATGGTGACCCTGAATTACACAGATGCTCAGCCATTGACCTGAAAGTGGGGAGAAAAAAAGAGCTGGAGACATTACCAGCAGCAACAGCAAAGCAAAGAAAGATGAAAATATAAAAGCAAGCAATGTCATGCGAAACCCTTGGTCTGAAATTCAGAAAAGTACAAGATTTACTCTTTTACTTTGGAGTTTAGTGAGTCACTCTACCATAAAACCTCTGCCCTCAGTTTCTGTCTCTTCCCAAAGGGAAATCTTTGAAGGACAGTGCTTGTTAAGGTTAAAAGCAGGACCAAATGTAGGGTATTGATTTCTAAAAACAGCTTTGAATGTGAGTACTTTCCTTGCCAATTAACTTCCAAGATTGGAAAATCTGAAATGGGATTTACCAGAATTCTTTTCATTAATTTCCCACACAGTGGCAACTCTGAGATTAATTAGAAATTGGGTTTTCTCTAGTGTCTTTTGGGAATCTAACATGGTGATTCAATATCCCTACCATAAGAAAACTGATATCAAAAAATAAATTTTTCTTGGTACATACATTTTTGCACCAAGATAGTTAAAAGTAGTCATTCTCAATGTGGTCTTAAAACTATTAAACTGAGCCATAAATTCCTTATTTCAGAACCTGGGCCCATTTCTTACTAATTGCATAATGCTGGTCAACCCACTTAGCTGATACAGCTTTGCTGTCTTTCTATAGTGACTGTTTTATGGCATTGCTATAGGATTGAAATTAATTCTTATATGTCTGGTGCTTAAAATAATGCTCAGAACCAAAGAAGTATTGCATATAAAAGACAAGTAGCTATAATTGTCGCTATGTCAACTACAATCTCTTGTTTCCCCTACAAACCTTTAATTCTTCTTTCCCTGGATGGTACCACCATCCCTATGCTCACTTGTGCTGATGTTATCAAGTACCATGTACAAGGTGTTGAGGCCTGTGATTCATATAGATTGAGATCTCCAACCAGAAAAAAAAATTGCAAGAATAGAGTCCCAGGCAAAACAAGAAAGTATTTGGAACGCTTAAGAGCACACAAAGGCTGCTCCAGATTTTTGTTTTCAAATAGTTGTA
The DNA here is from genome assembly GCA_902168415.1 of Peromyscus melanophrys. Classification (NCBI taxonomy): domain Eukaryota; kingdom Metazoa; phylum Chordata; class Mammalia; order Rodentia; family Cricetidae; genus Peromyscus; species Peromyscus melanophrys. The sequence continues at coordinate 17,337 of CABHPR010136110.1, read as the reverse complement.
TATCAAAAACAATATATATTCTATACTGAAGCATGCTTAAGTTTCCTTCAAATATTAGTCTATGCTCATTTGTAAATGAGCTGAGGCCCAAATTAAATATCCATGGAAGCCACATAGTAACTTTGTGGGAAAACCACAAAGGTGCCCTTATGCTTAGAAAACAATGACTTCTGAAGAGAATTGTTTGTTGGAACTTTTTGATGAGGAGCCATTTCCTGTGCCTCAGATTGCTGCTTCTTGCCTTCTGTATGCTTTTCTCATTCTCAGACCATATCACTGGGGAAAGAGCATATAGGTAGGCCCTTCATTCTGTTTGCTCAGGTTCATGCAGTGTTCTTGGCTGCCTTTACAATTGTGGCTAAACAAATGTTTTACTCTCTCCATTATTATTGTAGGTATATACTCTTTCCTCAAACTCTGACGTTTTTTCAACCCTACTAAGTAAATGTGATACCTTTCCTTTGATGTAACATAATAGATGCCAACTCTAAATTTATTTTGTTATCAATACTTAATACTTAGTTCTTTCCACTACAAAATCCTTTACACATCAGCACCTCGTATGTTCTAAAGGTCACATACCTAAGAGTATCAATTCTTATAGATTTCAAAGTCTGTGGTTGTCTCACTGGTACTTATTTTTATCACTAACTGTGTGTACAGTGCAGAGGCCCTTTCATCATTCCATTTAAAAAAAAAGATAGCCCTTTATTCTAGCTAATAATATAGAATAGAATAGAAGATATTTAAGTAAACAGAGAAGAAAGTCAAGGTGAGTATCATTAGAAGTTAAATGAAATTTGTCTCCTAGGACAAAGAAATTACTGTACACTGAGATTTGATCATACTTTAGATTAACTTGATACCAATGAAGACAGAAGCCTCAGATCCAACTATCTCCATTGCAGGTGTAGTTAGGAGATGCCTTCTCTGTAGATGCTAACACGATTGTGTGGGAACTCTGTCAAAGAGATGTTAGTGGAAGTCAAAGTTTCCATCAATATTCAATCTAACTAACTCAAACAGATGGGATCTAGGACACTTAATTGATTAGTCACTGGGTTTTAAGGAAGAGCTATCTTCACATCTAAGATTCACGCTATCTCATCTAAGCAGCCATCATGTGATGCAGCTAGCTGTGGAAATAAAGTTAAGAACAGACAACAGATGGCAGACGTATCTTCCCCCATTCTTTCCTTCTGCTTCTCTAGGAAGTCATTCTAGGCTACAGCTCTCAACAATCACTTCTTTCAGCAATAGCAATGATTGGAGAGACTGGTGTGGGCAGGGAGGTTGAGCATTAGGAAAAACCATTAACAATAATTGTGACCAAATGGCATGGCTATATGTAACTGCAGAAATGGGTATAGACATTTTGAATGTGGCCCTGTCTCATGCTTAAGTCTCTGATCTATACATTTCTATTTAATGTCAAAATTTCCCTGGATATACCTGGGTTCATTCAAAGTGCTTACTCTTGTCCATCTATTGTACTAGATTCTGCTACGTAAAGACAGATTCCAAAGAGAATTTATCCCAGTATCCTCCGTGCTCACCACACTGGAGGGAATGAATTAGTCTCAGAATCTGGCCTTTCACTTTTCTGTATGTTTTTGGTTGTCAAGTGGACTTGCAAAACCTTCAGTGTTAGAGGTGGACCACACATTTCCAGTTCTACTTCCTACAACATGCTGGATCTTCAATATTGATGTTTGTGGCTAGTGGGAGAGCTGTGATAATAAGCCAGTGATAAATTTCAAATTGTGGAATACTTGCTATGCATCACACACACAGAACTGACTTACAGATATCATGCATATACATGGTATGCATGCATACATGCATATATAACACACATATGCATATGTATGGTATCACACATTTGCAGCATTTGACACACACATACACAAACATTTTTCCTAAAAAAATAAACCTCTGGGGAAAAAAAAAAAACCACTTTTGTCTCCAGCTTGTACACAGCCCATGTTCATGTTTTAATTCATTTTAATGACTGTGTGAATTCCTTTAATACTTTCTCATGTTGCTTAATTGCTCCTGGTTCTGGGTAATATGTAATAGTGAACAAATCAAAGCTTTGCATGCCATTTATAAGCTTTCAGTATGTGTAAATGATAAGATTAAAAATTTTTACTCTTCTGTAAAGTGGAGGGGAATGAATTTAAGTAGAATGAAATCAACAGTACAGTTTAAATGTAAAATAGTTGAGAACATACTTCTGTTCCATCTCATACCTGCCTAGTAGAGAACTAGCATGAGAATCTGTCAGGCAGATGGTAGCTGAAAAACAAACAAAACAAAACTTTGTTTTAGAAAAAAAAAAACTCTCCTTTGAAATTTTCTAATCACAATGTATTATCAATTCATTTTTCTACCATTCACATTAGTATTATAACGAACTGTCATGCATTCTATCTGTAGGGGGCACTTGGTTTACAAGCCTTGTGTCTTAGTTTTAAAGAAATTAGTTGAACACCTTAGTTGTTCAAGAGCCATTGCCCCAAAATGTAATATATCTCATTCTTGTAATATATGTAATTTATTATACTAGTGTATTATCCTCCAAGCTGTTTTCTCATTACTCCACTCCAGTCATTCTGAAAGAACAACAGATAAGGAATCATCTCCTCTAGTGATACTCCTCCCTCATGGTACCATCTCAGTCCCCCTTTGTTTTGCCTGGCTCAGAATCAACAACATCTCTTCCCTTCAGTGACCTACCCATCTTATCCTCCTCAGCCAATCCTCTAGACAGAAATCTCAGAACCATCACAAAGACCTAGTAGATCTTTTCTTCCTGTGATCTGGCCACTTCTCTTACCCCCAGGGTCATGGTCTAGAGATAAGGAACCACAACACCCTATGTTCGTCTCTTTCAAAGTGTCTGAAATTCTTACCCAGCAGGATTCAATCTGCAACTACAATGCACCTGCAATCCCAGAACCATGAAATGGAGGCAGAAAGTCCGTGACATGGAAGCCATCTTAATCTAAGAGTTAGACTCTATCTAAAGAAAATGTGTTTGACAGTCTCATTGCTCATATGTATATTGTGCATTTTATTCATTTGACTATAAGCTTGAAGGATGGTCCTGACACAGAACTTGGCACACAGCAGCTATATTATAAAATCTTTATTCAAAGGATATTTTTGAACTAGAGAAAGCCTCTCTATTTACATCACAGGTTTGTCTGAATCCACTCCTACAAATCAGCAGATAAAATTCATCCTGAACATGCAGTCACATCAGGACCATTGAGAGCATCCAGTGGGGGACTCAAGGGTAGTTTGTTTGTTTGTTTGTTTTTCCTGATAGTGACACAGTAATAATCTCTAAACAATATTTAGTCAAGTATAAAATTTAAATTCCCTTATATTTGTATTAAATTAAAATCTCATTTCCTTCAACATACTTCTTTCCTTTGCCCTCTGGCCAATTTCTCTATGTTACTGTGAAAACAAAACAAAAACAAAACCCAAGGTTTTGCTTGTTCATATCACTTTATCCTCTAGAAACAAGTGCTAACTAGCTGCCTGTTTACATTTTCATTTTGCTTCTTCAAAAAACCACAGTCCATGTGGGCTTCACTGTGTGATCAAGCTAGAGATCTTCCTCAGGAAACTTGTGGGGAAGAACATTATTTTGTGTGTCATGTATATCTAAACCCAACAGAAATATAGCGAGAAGTAACTATATGATATGGGTTTGTCTAAGAGGAAAGTGGCTTGTACTCCTGCTCATGGGGGGTATGTCAGTAGTGTGGCTCTATGTGCTTTGCCTTTACTTACTCATCTTCATAATCCATGAGAAAAACCTGAATAATACTATCGTTTTACAGGTGTGAAAACAATTTAAAATGAATCCATTAACTCAGTCTAGGTGTACAAATAGCAGTAGGTCAAGGTGGGAAACAGTTTCTTAGTGACTCCAATGGCAGAAGCTGTGTTTCCTTTCTTTTTTAAAAATAGAAACATATATATAATGTTAATATGTAGAATACCTCTTTGTAGAACAGACTGACCTAGAATTTGCTCTGTAGCCCAAGCTACCGTTGGAGTTATTACACAGCCAAAATTTGGCTGGAGCTTGTGATCCTGCCTCTGTAATCCAAGAGTGTGCCACCATTCCCAGCTGTACTTCTTAATAAGTTTATATGGATGCCACCTGCTAGACTCCTTCCCAGCATTCTCAGAAACTATCTTGTCCTATGCTAAATGTAATCTCATTCACTAACCCTAGAAGGAAACGTCAATAGGAGGAAGCAAAGCCCTTTCTAGGACTTCTAAGGGAAAGCCATTGTGATATTGACTCAGCAGTGTTTAACAGTCCAGAGTTTCAATTCTTGTCCTATGTCATCCACTTGAGTCTTCTATCCAGTCTTCAATTAGAGTCTCTCATCTCTGAAATGATATTCCTTATAAAAACAAGAGCAAGAATCCTAATATCTAAAAGGATGCTATCTACCATCTCTAACTCTGTATTTTACAATAGGTCAAAGAGACTACTAAAGACATAGTGAGAATTTGCCTCACTGTTCTTGACCAAACAACCACCCTGGCACTACGACAAAGAAAGTCTCACAATGATGTTAGAATACGTTCAACAACTCTCTATCACTTGCTAATCTGTCTTTTTGAACAAGAGAACAGACTTCATAATGAGAACCTTTGGCAGTCATATTCATTATAATAGAAAAGACTCTGACAGGCCCCAAACTAAGATTTACCAAAGTAAATCTACTTGAAAAAAATAAAACAACAGTGAAGGACTGGGAAGATTGCTCAGTCAATAAGTACTTGTTACATAAGCATTAAGACCTAAGTTCAACCCTTGGTACCCATGAGAAAACTAAGTATGGTTTTATTGTGACTCTCAGGGCCAAGGAGGCCAAGATAGATCCCTGAGGCTCAGTGGCCAGCTAGTCTAGACCAATTGTGGTGACACAGGTCTCAGTGAGAAACCCTGTCTTAAAGCAATGTGCATGGTTCCTAAAGAACAATGCTTGAGGTTGGCCTCAAGGTTACAAGCACTCATACACCACCCTTAGAAATGGCTACTACAATGTTCCTTCGTTTCTCCTTAAAGACAAGGAGCAGTTCTAGGGAATACTTTGCCCAGTCTTCAAAAGCAGCCACCGGGGCTCAAACTACTTTAATGATGGACAAAGAAATCAGCTTACTTGTTCCCATAGACAAAAACAAACAAACAAACAACAACAACAAAAACCTCCATCAGGATCATAGTCTTATTAATAGAGGTCCATTTTAAAATTCTGAACTGAAGAGAAAGCTAAGGTAATTGTACTATCTCAGGCAAGAACTTCCAGGGAATGAAAAACACCAATGAGCATAGGTTGATGTTGAGTTTTGTCTTCAACACCTTCCTACCTTAGCTGTCAGGGCTTCCCCCTGCTATCTTGACACCCTTCCTTCTTAGGAATCAGTGGCTTCACAAGAAAAACACATCTCAGTTAGTTATCACATTTGATTAAACACCTCACCCTGAAGTGTAAATAGCTCATGGCTCCTCCTTTTGCAGAGATATTTGCCCCCCTTAGCTCTACAGCAGCCCTCTCAAACAGTGGAATTTCAGCTATCAGGAAAACCCAGATAAGGTGGGTATTTTGGGAGGAAGGACTTCCCTCGAAGACTGTTTCTCAAGCCACATTGCTTTGGGACACTTATGACAGTGATTTATTGATGTCAAAAAGGCGACTGCAGTGTTTTTGCGTATAAAATGTCTGTGTTTGCTTAGCTTAGCTGATTTCCTGGTATATCTTCAATATACTGACAGAACTCCATAGAAGAATGTTTATTTATTTTTCCTTCTTGCTTATACAAAATTTCTACCCTTTTGGAAGACCTTTTAAAAAATATTTCATAGCTGCATTGAAAAACAGCTGTGTAAATTCAAGAAATTTAATAGGAAAAACCAAAACATGTAGTGGGACAAAGGAAGACCAAATTTTTGAAACCAAAACCTGTAGAGATCAAAGCAAAAGACACACACATACAGAGTTTAAAACACATGTGATCAACTAGGAATCTCACTGACTGAAAAGTCTAGCACTTAAAAAAAAAATCACAAACTTCTTACACATAGGCATAACACACATATGCATGCACTTAAACATACCTGTACCTGTAAGTTAAAGCTTCCTGAATGTGAAAACAGAAACACATCTTTAATACACAAAGCTAGTAAGCTCAACAGAACATTTTTCTGAGAGCTCTTCCTGTTAGCTCATCTATGACATATGTCATTGATTCATAACCATCCAAATTCATTGTCTTGAACACTCTACACTACTTGACTCTCAGTGTTATCGCCATAAGCAATGTGCACATAACATCAGAGTTCCCCATGGCTGACAGTATCCATTTGTTTTCTATTTATCCCTTAGACAGAATAATTACAAAGTTGTGTGTAGGAAATGAAATATTTGTCCTGCACTAACTTCTCTATCTCTATTTACCCAATTTTTGGCTCTCGTTTTTTTTTTTTTTTTTTTTTAAGATTACTCACAGCCAAGGGTCATATTTCCATGAAGATAAATTTTCATCTTGGACCTGCTGTGAGCTGATGTCAGTGCAAATTGGTGCCAGGACACTTTGAAAACGCTGGTAAAGAGGAAGTTTCTGTATTTTATTTCTGTATTATATTGTCCTGTTTTCCTGTGAGGAGAGCCAGGGGAGACTTGGAAGTGGGGCTCATTTTCCGCCTCGCTCATCTCCTGACAATGGATAGATATCTTCAACACCCCCCCACTGGCCCTGTTGGCTAGACTTCAGTCTGATGATCTGTGAGATGACCTCCTCTGTTCAAGCTCTGGATCCTAACACCCTCTGAAGCCTAGTGTTGCTCATGCTGGGGTGACCTGGGCTTAGGGCAATAGTTCTGCATACAGTTGTACCTACAAAGAAGGCCCACTCTGACTACAATGGTGCTTCCTGTTCATTATCATCCTGTTTGGCATTGGATGTGTGTCCTCTCTGTGTGTCCACTGGAAGCCAAGTGTCATAGTTCAAAGATAACATTTTGCCCTGTCTTTCTTCCATTTCAGAATGGACTTAAGCTTTCTGTATGGGTAAGCTCCATTTGGAGTCTGAGGGGAATTCCAAAGCCAAGAATGTTCTGTTTGTGAAGTAATCCTAGTAACGTGTGGAATTTTCATCACTGTGAATTTTTTCTCCCTTGCAAAATCTAAATGTTGAAGAAAATGCAGGAAACTGGCAATTAGAATCAATTCCCCTCACAACAGCAGCAGGATATCAGTGAGAAAATATGTTCTTCAACTGGTGTAATAATTGTTGGCAATAAAATCTGGGGAGTGCTCGTGGGATACTCCATTTGACCTAGAGATGCTGTTCTCTCTCACAAAGAGGTCATATTTCAAGGGCTCGTTCACATGGTGTTTTGAATTCAGAGCCTGATTTCTGATTAAATGCTTGGGATAAACAAAGACGCTAGATTAAGCCTCACAACCCCTAATATGTAGTGTCTTTTACCTGCAGCAGTTACATAACAAACACTGAACATATGACAGGGTAAGAAAAACTACATTCTTTAGTCATAAAGCCTTTTATAAACAGTAAGCTTATTACACAAAAGGCTGAGTCTTCATAACTGGATGCATTGGTTCCTAGTTCCTTCTCCAGTTATTCAAAGACTGTACTTGGTGTTGGTAAGCACATACTATCTGCCAGATACCACTCTATGCCTATGGGTGCTGTAACCAAAAATGACCTAAAATGACATACCACAAGGAAAAAAAACCCAGATAAACAGAAAGAAGAAAGGAGAAAGAGAAAACAAAGTACAATTTAAAACTCCTAAGAAGAAAATTTAGCCGGGCGGTGGTGGCACACGCCTTTAATCCCAGCACTCAGGAGGCAGAGCCAGGTGGATCTCTGTGAGTTCAAGGCCAGCCTGGGCTACCAAGTGAGTTCTAGGAAAGGCGCAAAGCTACACAGAGAAACCCTCAAAAAACCAAAAAAAAAAAAAAAAATATATATATATATATATATGTATATATATATATGATTTTTAGGGCTGGAGAGATGGCTCAGAGGTTAAGAGCACTGGC
>CABHPR010136109.1:23075-40960 GCA_902168415.1 Peromyscus melanophrys | reverse complement strand
CCCCCCCCCATATTTACTGTGATATGTTGAGGTACATTTTATCTCTTTACTCTGTTCTATGCACACAGAAATTTACAGCTAGCCGTCTTTTATTTTGCAAAATTCTTAGCCATTATGCCTCCTGACTTTCCTCGGTTTCACTGTCTTTCCTGCCCTTCTTACATATCTTGTAAGTCTGATCACTTCTATTTCAGATCCAATGGGCTGCTGACTTTCCTGAAGAGACGAGGTTGCGGTGTGTGGGCACTGGCTACGTGTGCTCTCTCCAAGCCTGTTCAGCTACCATCAGTCTAACAGGGAATTCCACCAAACCCACAAAGACCACCAGTTGATTCTTACCAGCTGGTAGGGATCAGCCAGCACAGCACTGATTCGGCTTGTGCATTGAGTGTCAAGGGTCAGTTATGTGCCTTCTGTGTGCATTGGGTGTCAAGGGTCAGTTACGCGCCTTCTGGGTTTTTCGTCTAGTTTTCTTTGTGCTACTGGAGACCTGTGAAGGAATTAGAGGCATTACAGGTAATTTTGAAGGAGTTATGTGTCACTGATAGACCCACATCATCCATGACACAGGGAAGAGTAAGCAGTGTCCTTCATCAACAGAATAAGGCACAAAGGAGTCTCCAAGGAAGTGAAAACCCAGGTGAATGTGACGTCACGCAAGCTGGGGAAGAGGACGGTGACAGAAGACCAGGTGAGGGAGACCAGGGCCCACTGGATTTGACAGCAGGGAACTTGTTGAAAACCTTGACAAGAACAATTCAGTAGGTTCTGTGAGCAATAGAGGAGTCTGCTAAGCCAGGAGACAGCAGGAAGTGGGGTAATGCTGGGAAAATCTTCATGGTGCACATCCCGAACCCATCCCCTTTCACTCCCGAGCTTTGGCACCCCCTCAATCTCAGTGCTGTTTGCTTTCCCTTCATCTTTCCCAAAGCCCTCCCTCTTGCTGCTCACCCACACAGTCAGTCCCAGATTCCTTGTACAGAACAACAGGCGCCATCCTGGTGAGGTTGCTCTGTTCACAGCCCAGATGCAGTTCTTGCTTTTTGTCTTTATTTAAAGAGTGTTTCAGGTGCAGTTTCTCTAGCTGAGTTAGGTGAGTCTTCACATGTTTTGTTTAAACCCGTAATCCTCTGTTCTGAACAATGCACTCTATAGAGTTTCTTGGACGAGTCAAAGGAAATAGATTATAGGTAAAGTGACATCTGCAGGAGTGAGCCAGAGAACCCCAAGTTCACATAAAAGCTCTGCATGTCATCTAGAACAACTTATTAATTTCTTAACATTTGCTTTGTTATTTATACATGGATGATTTGCATAGATCTCTTAAAAACATGATATACATAGCTTACATATAAATTACAAATTTATATATACTTTAAGATATATACTACTAATTTAATCTTCATGTAAGTGCACATATATACTTATAAAAATATTAATATAGATATCTGTATCCATCTATCTACCTATCTACTTACTTTCATGCAGATGAATGGAAAGGTATTAATGGGGCTGATAATGTGTAAATGCAATATCACCGTATACTTAATACTTACATTACTTTATCTTCACTTATTTAAATTTCTCATCACATGCAGGATGAAAGAACAACCATCTCCACTGCAGAGAGAACACAGAAGCTTGCAGAAGTTAAGGAGATGGCTGGGAGCCAGATGTTGGCCACCAGACCTTCTCCCTTTGCCTTCTGCAAGTGCTGAGCACTTTAAACTCAAGGGCACAGGAGTGGATCAAAAGAAGACATTGGCCAAGACTCACCAAGGAAGTGCTCTGAATCATCAACAAGAGCAGAATTGCTGTTGGTGACTGGGTGCTGTGGAATGTCATTCTGTATGCTGTGGATGTGTGTTGCTCTGATTGATTGGTAAATAAAATGCTAATTGGCCAGTAGCCAGGCAGGAAGTATAGGTGGGATAAGCAGACAAGGAGAATTCTGAGAAGAAGAAGGTTAAGTCAGGAGTCGCCAGCCAGACACAGAGGAGGCAAGATGACAAGGCAGAACTGAGAAAAGGTACCAAGCCACGTGGCTAAACATAGATAAGAATTGTGGGTTAAGTTAAGTGTAAGAGTAAGCTCAGTAATAAGCCTAAGCTAATGGCCGAGAAGTTATAATTAATATAACCCTCTGTGTGTTTACTCGGAGGATGCAAGTGGGAGAGATTTGTCCTGATCATTGGCCAGCCGGGACACAGGAAAACTTCCAGCTACAACTGGACTCTTCCACTTTTGGCTAGAGATTAAACAGTGTACTTGCTCTGCCATTTGGCTTATATCCTCCTTGAAAATTGCTCTGTGTTGAGACAAGCTCTCACTAACTGTTCTGGCAGGCCTTGAACTTACTCTGGAGCCTGCCAGGTCTTGAATGTACAATCACCCTGCCTCAGCCTCCCAAGAAGCTAGAATTGCAGATCTATGTCTCTAGACCTGGTTCAAACTGGGGCTTCTAAGTCACATGGCAGACTGTCCCAGGGTCCCTGACTTGAGCTCCAGCATGATGTGAATTCTGCACCTGATGTCTGACCTCACACACACGTGTCTTCACTGTGTACACTTTGCTAAAACTGAAGATCCTGCCTGAGTTGTTGCATCCCAAGGCTACTCTGGCAGGACCGGCCACCACTCCCCATTGGGCCTGCTGGAAACAAGAGATTCATTCCACATGAAAAAAACCTTCAGGATGTTTGGACAATAGTAAGCCAGGATCTACTGCTTAGCAACTGTGGCTCTGATCATGCCTCATGACTTCTGTAAGACATGGGTTTCTTTTCTTTTTTTTTTTTTTTTTTTTTTTTGGTTTTTCGAGACAGGGTTTCTCTGTGTAGCTTTGCGCCTTTCCTGGAACTCACTTGGTAGCCCAGGCTAGCCTCGAACTCACAGAGATCCACCTGGCTCTGCCTCCCGAGTTCTGGGATTAAAGGCGTGCGCCACCACCGCCCGGCGCAAGACATGGGTTTCTTAATTACCATATGCAAACAACGGCATTTTCCTTCTAGCATCATGAGAAGTTAAGGACGATGGATGGAAGAATTCCTAGGACAGAGCCTGGCGCACTGATGGAAACTAATAATAGATCATTACTATTGTTAACATTTACTTCTTGGGTTTGCTCAGGTGTAATTGACAGAAATTGCACGTGGTTAAGGTGATGCTTTGATATGTGTAAGGATTATGACTCAGTTACCACAATCAAGCTAATGAACACATCCACCACCATCTTAGGCACTTACCATTTAACACACTGATGCCGGCCAGAGACGGCTCAGCAGGTACAAGCGCTGGTTATGTACACTTGGCAACCTGAGTTCTATTCCCAGAGCTCGCAGGCAGGAGAGAACTGACTCTTGAAATTGTCTTCTGCTGTCCACACACGCATCATGGCATGTGCATGCCTCTTACACACACACACATGCTACAGGGCCATTTTGTATATGTCTGTTTCTGAGTGATGGAGAATGAGAAGTAACAACTGGAACAGGGATGATGGCCCAGTGTAACAGGGCAAGAGGACTTCGGGTCCAATTGAGTGGACTCTCTACTGCATGTGTACTGGCCTGACCCGAGTGAATTATTTATTACTAGAAAGAAAATTTCAAATAAGGAGAGCCGATCACTAAAAACCATGGAAAAATTCAAGATTGGATGTGTCGTCACATCATCTTCCTTGAGTGTGCCTGTTGCTGTGTTGGGGAATGTAACCTTTTTATAAAGATATCAGTCATACTGGATTAGGATCCAGCCAAAGGAGCTCATTTTAACATAATTATCTCTGTAAAGAGCCTGTTTCTAATAAACTCAAATTCTGAGGTGCTAAAGGTTAGCCCTCCAGTTTCTAAACCCCACCCTTAACAGAGCTCTTCCTTTTCATGTGTAAATCCCACCTAAATGCCTCAGGATCTGGGTCCAGGGTGATAAGAAAAACCTGGCATCCAGGAAGAACTTTCCCTATGATCCATGACCAGCTTCTCCACTCTGAAGTCACAATGGTGAGAAATTCTTGAATCTAAGATACAGGAAAAGGTGCAAGAGGGGAATCTCGCCCCTGAGATCTCATGCTCTGGCCTTTCTACCTCAATTCCTCTTAACTTCAGTTAGGGAGAACACAGTGTATGGGCCAACCACTAGTAAAGAGGATTGGACTCAGGCTTCTGACTATGTCAGCTCACTCTGCTTTGGTGAGATAGGGCTTCTGTGACCCAAGAGCCAGGAAGGGCCATGCTGCCCTGAACATTTCCAGATATTAAGTTCAAGGATTGCACATGAGTGGCCCAGTGATGGGAACCCATATACACCCTTGCCTCCTCCTTTGGTAGCTCCATCTTTTGCCCTACCTTGTTTGCGAGTAGCCACCCAACTTGGTTCTTCAAAGAAAGAAAGAAAGAAAGTGTGAGGCTGTTGGGTACCCTCGGCTACACCAAATACAATGTTCTGAATAATGGGACAGAGAGTGCTCAAACCACCCAGAACACAGTCTAGGAGCCATTAAGATTCATTTGCTGTCAGTGTCCCTGGAGATAAGAGGTCACAGCTCTTCAAAGTAAATGAAGATCATGAAGTAGAGGGCCAATCCCAATGGACAACTGTGTCAAAGACAAAAATACTGTGTTATTTTTTCAATCAGGTGTGGCTGATTTCCCCAAAGAGAAAAACACCCACTCCGTGTGCATGCTGACTTTTTACTGTGTCGGGGGAACACCTGCTTGGGGATGGAGTAGGGCCTGAGAAGGCTGTGTGTGATTATCTCACTTATTCCCACTTGCTGGTACATTTCTTTTTCTGTGACTACATTTCTTCACATTCTGCCTTTTCCCATATGGCTACTCCATAAACACCCCCCTTAGCTGATGGCTAGGTGGTCTTCATTTTCTGCCATGAAGTCACTTACCAAGGTACAATATAGAAACTCCTTGAGGAGGGTTGTCCTTCAGGAAGAAGCCACCCAGAACTAAGAACTCATGGTCAAGGTCCAAGCTGTTCTCATTCAAATTAGCATACTAGACAACACACGACCTTCCCATGCCTTACTCTAGCCCTCTCCGGGTTTCCCAACACACCTCCCCCAGTGCTACCCATGCCTGTGTCCACAGACACTGGCTGTAGAAAAGCCACCATTTTAAGAAAAATTTTCGTGCTTGTGAATTCATTTGATGCTGGGATATCATGGATGCAGGGCTTCTGGGAACAGAGCTCAGATAGGAGGGAATTCCCTGCTCCTTGGTGTCAATCCTGTTCTCATTCCATTATTGCCTGGAAACCAGGCAATATATGCTACTTGAAGGCATATAAGATATCAGGACCCCTTGCCTAAATACTAAAACCAGAGGGACGTCTGCTTTCTCCTTTCCGCTGCGCTAAGGCATTCCTCCTTCCTTCCTGTCCTCTGGCCTTCTACTTAGGAAGAAACAAGACGACAGGAAAAAGACTGCTCTGCTGCTCAGCTCAGCTAGGTCCATAGCCTCCACAGGAAGCTCATCAAGGTCACTACTCACATTTGCGGGCACTTGTGCTACCTGCAGGGACTTCCACATATGCCCTGAGCCAGGTAGAAGGGAAGGCACATATAGGTGGGTGCTTTCTTAAGGAAGGGAGGGACCAGCCTCCTCCACCTTCCCGCCCATCCCCACCAACGACACAGGAAGCCCCCAAGGCTGCTGTGGCAGAAGGGAAGGCACAGGGCACGGTGCTCACTGCCATTAATGGTAAGCCTATAGGTTGAGGCAAGTCCACATTCCCATCGTCCCTCAGCAAAACAGCAGGGTCGGTGAGAGCCAGTAACAGCCATTTCTAAGAGGCCCGAGATTGGTGACCTTTGAAGTCAGGGATAGCTGTCCCCAAACTTCAAAACCTTACTGTTTGTTTGTTTGTTTGTTTGTTTGTTTGTTTGCTTTTGTTGGCCTGGAACTCATTATGTAACCCAAGTTTGTCTCAAACTCCATTCTTCTGCCTCAGCCTCCCAAGTTCCAGGATTACAAGCATTAGCCTCTCTGCCTGGACGCAGAGTGTACTCTTTGTGATGTGGAAAGCAACTTAGCTCTTGCGTTTCCTACAGGATCAGTGGGGACTTTCTGGTCCTAGTGGGTCTTCCCGTTTACCCCCACAGTTGTGTTGAGCATAAGACAGTGGGGGAGCCAGGCAAATAACTGGGGAACTAGGCACCAGCACTGGGTTTGTGTTTCTCCTTTTTACAAATCTCAGGATGTTTCTCTAATAGTTCTCTCATTATTTTTTTCCCTAATGAAAGTTTTAGAAATAACTTATGTATTTTAAAAACAGGCTATGGTAATGAGTCTACAAAGTCCCTTGCAATCTGACCATTTTCTGTTGCTGGCATAAGACCACAGACTGGGAAATTATAAAGAAGAGCTTTACTTTGGGCTCTTGGTTCCACTACAAGTTTTAAAGGCTGCAATAAACAATGGTATTAGAGCTGACACACTCTCAAGATAACCTGGTAATCCGCAAATCCATTAGTCACAAAAATGGGCCAGTTACCTCCTGAAGGACCTGTCTCCTAACATCTCATGATGAAGATTAAGCTTCAGTTCTGAGATTTGGAGGGAAGAAAGGATATTCAAACCCTACCTTTCTTGGCACTGCTATGCTTGGCAGTCTCTAGAAGCAGAAAAAGACCCCAGTGCAGTCTGAGCCTGAACTTCCATAGATGCCCAGCTCCTGGCTACCCTGAGCCTGGGTCCCACCACAGAGGACATATCATTATCTAATGCTTTCCTGAGAAGACACAAATACACTTGAAATCTCCTGGATTCTAAGTGGCAGAGAACATTCTCTTTGGAGCATGTTCTAGAATTTCTAATATAAGATAGGGACGTTTCTGAGAGTGAAATTTCCTTCATATGAGAAGATGAGCAGAGACTTTCTGGTTAACCTGACAGCAGAGTGGTGACATCCTGCTGATGCTCCGAGCCCGATGGCAAGCTTCATGTGGGCCCCTAGAGGGCTCTTGGGATCTTGGGGACAAGGAAGACCACATAGCTCTGGGACATCAGTTTTTCTGGCGTACCTGCTTCTCCCTTTTTTGGAAGTTCTTAGAACCTATGGGAACATGCACATATGTGACCTCACCTTGTGCTTGCTCAGGGCTGGGCCAGCTGAGTGTCTTTCATGTGAAAGATGTCAAAAGTCAAGAACACGCTAAGGGAAGATAAGAGGCTGTAGCACGAATCTTAGAAGGTCTTATTAATAAAAACAAACCCAAGCCAGGTATTGGGGTGAGTGCTGGAAGATCAGAGAAGCAGAACAAACCACAGCTACCTCACCTTGCCAATTCCTCAGCTGATCCTGTTTCCTCAAACTGGATGCCTCTGAGTCCTCATCCAGAATGAATCTCAGCTGAACTGTGCTGCTCAAAGCCTAAAAGCTTAACCAAACAAATGCTTCTAGTTTCTGGTCTTCACGCCTTATATATCTTTCCTTTCTACCATCACTCCCTGGGATTAAGGCTCGGTTTTCTGGGATTAAAGGCGTGAGTCACCATGCTTGGCTGTATCCTTGAACAGATGGATTTCTGCCTCTGGAATGCTAGGATTAAAGGTGTGTGCTACCACTGCCTATCCAAAGTATCTAGTGGCTTTTCTGTTCTCTGACCCAAGATAAGTTTATTAGGGTACACAATATTTTGGGGAACACAATACCACCACAAGAGGCAGCAGCTTAATTTACGTGGTGAGATGCGATCCAGTGTCTCTTCCAGTCGGGACGATGTGGGATCTTTGATTCTGCACATCTGGAAGAGTTCAGTGAGCCTGCACCATAGAAAAGGCAGCAGTGAGATGTGCTAACATAGAGAACTAACATGCCCAGGGAACTGAGTCTGTCATTTGTGGTCTCCTCAATGACTAATTGAGTCAGCTGCCTCTGCACACTCCTCTCCCTCAACCCCTGCTCTCCACTGCCTCCCGACTCTCACTCACCCCTGCTTGGCTTGCATCTTGTCATCTCTGTGCCAGATACTATGCTAAGCAGGACAGAAGACATGACTTATATGTGGAATTAAAATGGATGATCACATAAAAGCATAGAACCGAATGATAGTAACCAGGAGCTGGGGAGAGCAAAGAAAGCCACAGAGACTGGTCAAAGATTAAAAGGAAGTTTCAAGCCAGACAGGGGAAATAAGTTTAAAAGGTCTGTTGTCTAAAACCAGTGGCAACAGTCAATTACATGTATGGTTTTGTGCTCTTGAAAAATGCTGAATGAGTGGATATAATATGTTCTCACCACAAAAATCACACCTACGTCAGGTGATACATATTTTAATAAGCTAAATATAGGCATTTAATATATGTGTGATTCAAAACATCATATTGAACACGATACACATAACTTTATATGTTGATTTTCATTAAAGCATAAAATCATAAAAAGAAAAGAACTGTTAATTCAATGAATTTTCCTATGGAGCTCTTGTCAGAGTTGATACCATAGCTCTCCTTTGGGGATGAGGTAATTCAATGACCCAAAGGATGAAAACCTCAATGGAAGTTTCACTGCTGACTGGTCACTCTCGCACATCCACAAGATTATCTGTTATATACCTCCACCTTCATGTCACAGAAGAAGAGATTTAATTATGACCTAGCAAGGAAAAAGTACCTTCCTCCCACATACAGTGTACTGTGGATTACATTGTGTCCCCCATCTCCAAAACTTCTTAATTCCGATTAGAATGTAACTGGATTTAAAGATGCAAGCAAGGGAGAGGGGAGTGTCTTTAAATGGGTGATGTAAATTAAAATTAGGTCATGGGAGCAAGTCCTAACCAACATAATGGTGTGCTTCTAAGAAAGGTAATCAGAGGCTAGATAGCTCAGAAGTTGAAAATACTCATTGCTCTCTCAGAAGAATCTCCCAGATTCAGTTCCCACCACTCACATCTGGTACCTTTTTATGGCCCCTGAAGGCACCTGCAAACATGTGATGCACACAAGCTCCTGTAGGCACACAGACATATACATAAAATTAATCGATTAGCCAATTAATGAATGAATTAAAAATTAAAAAGGTGATCAGATCACAGACACAAAGAAAGATGACCATGTGACACAAAGGATGTTGACAGACACCTGTGAACTACGGAGACCTAATTCAGGGGCAGGAGTTCCTCCGCTTAATTCCTTCATCTCAGATTTCCAGTCTCCCAAACTAGGACAATACAATTTTGTTAATGCTGCACTGTGTAGGTATCATGGCTCTAGTGGACTCACATACCCTGACTCACACAGGGGGATATGACATGGAGACACTCCCACCTACTCTGCCTTATTCTCCCATGGGTGGATTTCCTTTCTCTGCTGAGGTGCATCCAGCGTACACACATCTGGAGTCTGAAAGACATCTGAGCAGGCATTAAGGTCTAGGCCTCATGGTAGAGGGCATGTTCTGTAGGAGATCCTCAAGTTCAACCCCAGACCCAGAACACATTACTAAGTATACTTATATATAATTTTATATATGTGCACGTGCTTATTAATGTATGTACCTATGTAAGAGGAAATAGTTCTGGTAACCATAGGTGACTGCCAGCCCATCTGGGACTCGGAAGAGGTGGTGATTCTGGAAATCGCATGAGGAGGAGGCAGACTGGGGCAAAGGGCACATCTGGCTTCTCAAGGAAGGATGTGGATCTTTATTCCTAGAATAGCAACTACCCCAAAGGATTTTATGGGGGAGTTTTGTGACCAGGTTTAGTCTCACAGATGATTTGGGCAACTGAAATTTGGTTTCTTATGGTAAAATGATTTCTTTGGTCCCCATCAAAGACAGTGAGAAGACCTGGGTTGGCAACTTGACAATTTGTTCCTTATATTTCCCTGCTGCCCACCTGAGAACATGGAATAACAAGGCCTAGGGGAAGGCAAGTGAGTCCTTCAATCACACTGCAGAGGAGCTTGCCCAAACCCTAGCTGGCAGGAAGGGTTCAGCCCTGGAGATGATTCCCTAACTACTGGAGATCAGGAGCAATGCCATGCACTTGAAAATGGTCCTACAGCCAAGCCGAGGAGGCAGCAGTGTCCTTGTTGCTAAGCAACCACTCTCCGATAACATCCACAGGCTATTGCATCCTTTATCCAGGCTGTTAGCTCATTACAGATACTGAGATAGATAGAGGCCTAGCTAATCTCATTATAACATCATTTCATTTGGAGCACGCTCTTTGTTCTTAGTGTAAAAGGTGACTGAAGGAAAGATCTGGGAAGAGGCATTAAAGGCCTGGGTGGTTAGCATGAAGACAGAGGTAGCAGCCCACAGCACTTCATATCTAGCATGGTTACGAAAACAGGATAAATGTGTATCCAACGGGGCTTTTATTAATTTTCAGTAATGTGATAACGTTGCTATAAAAGTAATTTATAGACAGACTTGAGGCAGCTCTGGGAATTGAGCTTGTGGGATTAGGGAAGAGCCGCAGGCCTCGGTGGGGAGTTGCGTTGAGTTTGTGTTTCTCGGTTGAGGTTGCTGCTCTTTGCTCTCAAATTTCAAAATTACAGCCACTCACTGTAATGCAGCAACCCGGCTGTGAACTCTGAGTCAGGAAGGATATGGGGAGACTCTGCCCCCCAGGTTCAAAACTGGGCAGAGGGGGGTTGATTGCTGAAGTTTTGTTTTCTCTGAGGTGACCTTGTGATGGTTGTGGCTGGGACCCTGTAAATGAGGACCTCGGGGAGGGGACAGAGACAGGCCAGGCAGGTGACGCTGGTGTTTACTGAGAGACCTACATGAGACTTTGGGGTGGTTTTCAAATGAGATAAAGTATAGAGGTAAGCTTCGCTTCCTGTTTTGTTCCAGCTGTCTTGGGATTCCAAAAGAACACTTGTGGCTGAAGTCAAGGGATTAAATGCAGCTTGTAGGTGGGGAAAGGAAAGACCCACTCCTCAGTGAGATGTACTTTGAATCCACAGAGCAAGCCGAGGAGCCGAGGAGAGCATTCCAGCCATATCATTTGCATGTGTAAGGTCCTCAAACAGCAAGGACCCTGGCTGGGTTCAGACAACAGAGAACGTTGGGAGGGGGGGATAGAACTGACAGAAGGGGCTCAGCCTTATCATTCAGTGGCCCTGCCAAGAGCCAAAGAACGTCCCCACCCCAGCGGGCAGTACAGATGACGTTTGTCTTCAGGGTCACGGATATGTAGGGAAAGCCCTGCGTCCTACCTATTAGCAACAGGAGACCACCCCCCCCACACACGCTCCTCACCCCCCTCAACCCCCCCAATCCTCCACCCCCACTCTCCCATCCCCCCCCCCAACAGTCTCAGTCCAGTGCTTTCCTGAAATGTCTTCTGGACACTCCCGATCGGGTCTTCATCACCGTCCCTCTTCATGCCCACCTAACCTAGAGAATCATTCTTCACATTTGCCCATCATTCTTCCTTCGCCCATGCTGCCTTCCTTTCCCCCTTTGCTCATCTCTCCTCCCCTTTTTCTTTCTGTTTTATTTGACTTTAAAAACAGGCTATCATTTTGGAGTGCTTTTAGGTTCCCTGAGCAGAAGTTGCCTTTTTCCACACACCTTCTGCAGCACACGCATGCGGCTTCTCTGTGTCACACCCCTCCACAGTGTTGGCTTTCAATAGCAGACGAGCCTGCCTTGGAAACTCAACCCACTGCGTCCTTAGTTTGAGGGGTCCTTGGTCTGTTACACGCTGTGGGACTCAAAAAATGTCTATGTCTACCACTGTAGAATCACATGGAATAGTTCCACTGCCTTAAAACCCTTCCAGGCTATGTCTTTGTTCCTCCCTCTCCTAAAGTCCTGCCAACCACAGAACCTTTTACCATATCCATACTTTTGCTTTTCCAGAAAACCGCATAGATGGAATTAAATTGACTTTACATAGTACTATCCATGGAGGTTCTTCATGTATTTGTATTCAGAACTTTCTTCTTACTATTAATGATACTCCGTTGTCTGGACTTAACACTGTTTGTTTATACTTTTACCAATTGAGACAATTTGGTTGTACCCAAACTTGGCAATTATGATGAAAACTGGTATAAACACCCCTGTGTGATTCTTTGTGTGGATATAGTTTTTACCTCCTTAGGCAAATACCAGGGAGCAAAATGACGGGATCATACTGAAGAGTGGATATGTCTCTTTGTATACTCAAGACAAACTCTTAACTATAAGACTGTAATTTTTTTTAAAAAAATCATATGGTTCTGATATACAATCACTCAGAGCACACATTTCCACTTCAAAGAGGAGGGATTATATGGCTGATAGCAAAGAAAAACCAGGAAGACCCAAGCCAACTCTAAACCAGCAGGGCAAACACTAGATCCCACAGATCCTCATCCACCATCTGAGTGTGTGGTGGCATCATTTGATTTCCAGTGAGATCTGTAGCCTTGTCCTTGGGTCCTGCTATACACAGCACACATGGCTCTTTCTTGAGACAGCTCCATTCAGTTCCTGCAGCTTTCTTCAGCTGACAACCCACATTCTTGAAATCCCTCAAATATTAGAATCTCTGATGATACTTAGGCTTCTTCACACTCTCATGCATTGGTCCACTCAGGGTCTCCTTACAGAGACTCCAGTCCTGTTTCCACACTGCCTGGCCTCGTGGACTTCTTCTGGCTCTTTGCCATCATTTCCATGACCATGTAACTCTCATATTTTGCATGCCCACAAAATGAACAGCCACCACATAGTCAACGACAAGTTCCCTTGCAAGCTCTGAATGCAGCCAGCCCCATCAGACCCCAGCTTTAGTAGTCTATGAATGTCTGCATGACTGAATCAAGAAAGCACTTTGCTAGAAAGTCCTCTTCAGTTAGGACAACCCTAAAACGGTATTCTTTTTAATGAAAATCTTTCAAATGGTTTTCAGTTTTTCACCTTAGAGCTTTCATTGGGTGGAGTCTTGCTCTCAAGATACCTTTCCTGTAGTTTCTTTTTAATGATGCCAATATCTCCAACAACTAGGACTGTTTTGTTTGCAGCTTCAAACAAAAGCAAGCGTCTTTCCTCAGCAGACTGCATTTTCCACATCTTTCTACTATTGTTTTGAATTCTTACTACAAATCAGTCTAAAACCTGCAAGTCATAACCATGCCACGGCCTACATGCAGTGGTATCTGAAAATTGCCTGCACCAAACAAATTTATTACATTTAAATTTCATCTCTCAATTTTTTAGGATGCAGAGAGAATAAAACTATCTGCTCATTGCGTTTGACCTCTAATGTCAGTCCAATTTCTGACAGCATCTTTTCTCCCCCTCTGAATTTTCACAATCACAGGTCTCTTTTGTCCCCATTTCTATCAGTATTCTTATAGTCTTAACACCTCCCAGGATGGCCCATTAGTCTGTGAAAATAGTATCCCAGTGTTTTTCTAGCCTCCAGCCTCAAACCCTTCCGCATTCTTCCTTTCAAAGGCCTATGAGCCACATGGTCAGGTTCGTCATGGGGACAGCTGCACTTCTCGTGCTAATTTCTCATTGCTGTGATGGAATATATGATGGAAGAAATTTAAGGAATGAGGCTGCAAGGGCTCCTGGTTTTCAGCCCATCAGTGAAGGGCAGGCAAGGCAGCAAGAGCAGGTGGAGGGAGGGCCCCTCACACCTTAGCCTACCAGGAAGCAAAGAGCTGCACTAGAAATGGCCTGGAGTAGAACTCCCAATGGCCTGCCTAAGTTCACCAGCTTGGCACCATGTCCTAGAGGTTTTTTTTTGTTTTTTTTTTTTTTTGGTTTTTCAAGACAGGGTTTCTCTGTGTAGCTTTGCGCCTTTCCTGGAGCTCACTTGGTAGCCCAGGCTGGCCTCGAACTCACAGAGATCCGCCTGCCTCTGCCTCCCAAGTGCTGGGATTAAAGGCGTGCACCACCAACGCCCGGCTCTGGAGGTTTTTTAACCTCCCCAAATAACCTCTGCCTGCTGAGGATCAAGTGTTTAAATGCAGGTGCCTGTCAGGGATGCTTCAAATGCAAACCATAGCAGCAATACACAGACATCTAATAAGAACAAGTTACACCTCTTCAGTTACTTATGCCTTTTAAAATCTCATTCAATAATATTTCCTAAATTTTCATATGTTAGGTCTTTATATCTTTCATCAAATTTGTCACCAAGTAGTTAATATGCTTGATATTGTAAACTGCTATTTTAAAATATTTTATCATTTGCTGTTGGCATTGTATGCTACAAATCTACTTAACTCTATTAGTTCTGGTCACTTTCTGTGGATTTCATCAAAATTTCTACTCAGGGGTTAAACAATCTGTAATAAAACAAAACCCAAACTAGTGAGTGCAGTGGTGCACACCTGGAATCCCAGCTTCCTGAGAGGCAAGTGTGAAGCTGTCCTGAACAACTTGGTAGGATCTCCCACACAATCAAAAAGACAGAAGATGCAGTTCAGTGGCAGAGGGCTTGCCTAAGTGCATGGCGTCCTGGCCTCAGTTCCCAGCATTAAAACGGTTGATTCTTTTTTCTCAACATGGATGTTCAGGTTAGAACCCTCAGTGCAGGCCTTCTGCCCTGATCCCGATCCCAGGAGGAAATCACCGAGTTCTTCTCTAATTGGGATAATAGCTTTAGGCTTATTGTTCTTAATTATTGAATTTTTTTCTCCTGCTTCATTTTATTGAAACATTATTAGAAATGGGTATAATATTTTAAAAAACAAAATAAACAAGAAAGAATGAACAGAAAAGGAAAGGAGGAAGAGGGAGGGAAGAAAGGGAGCTGTTTGAATAATCACATGGCTTTTCTCTCCTGACGACTGGGATGGAAAGCCGCAGGGATAATTTTCAAATGTAGCCAAGCCTGTATTCCCGGGTTAAACTTCACATCATTGGCTGTAATGCATAGCATACATTCTGTATAGAGTTGATTTCGATCTACTGTATACACCCCTTACCTCATTTCAAGGGGTGGGGGGTATCAGTCTGTAGTTTTCTTTTCTTCTCATGTTTTTGGGTTGACGTAAGGATTAAGTTTACTTCAAAGATTAGATGTCTGAAAGTGGTTTTTGTTTGTTTGTTAATAAAAGACCTACCGCTTCTTCTTTGGTGGAATTTTTCAGGGCCTGGGGTTTTCTTTGTGAAAAGGTTTTCACCACACCTTCAATTTCTTTGGGATTTTCATCTTAGGCATTTTTTTCCTGAGGGAGCTTTGGTGACGGGTGACCTATGATGCTGTAAGAAGATTCGAAAGGAGGTTTGAACGGCAGAGAAGGAATGGGTGAGTGATGGAGGCAGGAACGAAGGACATTGTTTGAAGACAGGGTTTATAGATCTACTTGGAGTAAAGTGGCAAAGAGGACTGTGGTGGAGAAGAAAGTCTCCAGGTTGAGAGTCTCTGAGCCAGCAAAGTCGATGCCCATTATGAAGGTATCAAGGTTTTTGCTGAGTTGTAGTAAGTGTTACAAGGTGCTAACCCAAGCCCTTTTTCATTCTTTAAGAATTCTGCACCCACCAGTAACAGGGCCTAGGGATGCCTCCTAACTAGCGTGAGCATTCCTCCAGTGCCCAGGCCATGGAGATCCGTAGGAGCATGGCAGTAGTGACCCATGGGGTTGTGGGGCGCCTTGGAAAGTCTCATGCCTTGCTACCGGTTACACACATTGCATTTTGGAGAACCAAGCAGCATCCCCATCCTTTCCATTTTCCTGCAGTTTCCTTTCTCAATAAAGCTTATGATGGCAGACGCAGACAGAGGAGTGCCCTGTAAAGACCACAGGGGCCACTTTCGTCTCTGGCTTTGCAGCAAACAGTTGTCCGGGCACCAGGACTGACAGGCGGGCAGAATGAGCTGGGTGGGGTGAACGGTGTTAGAGGCAGTTCTTGGGCAACACAAGGAGCTGACAAATAACAGCAAACATCTTGAGGCTACTTCAGACTGTTGCTCCCTTGGCCCGAGTTCACAGTGAAGGAGGAAGCTCTCAGGCTAAGGCTCAACCTGGATACCACTCAACCTGTGACTCTGAGATCTACAATGATCACAATGGTCTGTGCTTGAAGGAACAGCCTCCTAATGGCTTCAGCCAGGCTGGCACTCTTAAAGGAATCATTCAGCCAGAATCTTTTTGTGATGTGTACAGAAATGGGGAAACTCAAAGAAACAAACAAACCAACAACAACAAAAACAAAAAACAAAAAACAAAAACAGCTGCCTATGGAGACATCACTTAAAATAAACACAAAGCAGGCACAAGATGCAGGCCTACTCTGCATCCAACCCCAGGACAGCTGGCAGATTATTGATAAAATGATGTCCATCCCTCAAGCAGCTCTTCCTGGCCATGACACTGGGCTTTGCATTAATGAGTAAACCGCCCACTGGGCTTGACTTCCTCATTAAAATACAAAAGCTACAGATCGGGCCAAGGCTTGAGATGGGAAAGGGCATCATCCTGGACTAGCCCTGGTAGGGTCTCCGGAGGGACTTGCAAACACTTTCCCATCTTGCAACATACAGCCCTCACTTGGCCAATGTCCGCTCCCTCTTCACATGCAATTCTCCGAAAAGGTCCTTGTCTTGAACAGAATGAGGAGATCAGCTTGCTATGCTGATCTTTCTCCATTTGTTGGGTTGCCATGAGTTGACATTGTATCCCGAATGTTCTGCCAGGGAGCTTAATGGACAATTAGCTGAACACAGGGATCATGGTAACCAGCCCTGGCAGATGTGTACTGAAGGTTGCAAAGCCACAGAGCTTCTTATACAAATATTTCAAAATGTTCCCTCTCCTCTCCCACAGATAAATAACAGCACAAATGAGCTGATTCAGTGCACATTGGGCTCATTCCCTCCCACTTCAACATGGGTCAAATCAGCCAATGATTTGCCCCTGAATTTTCTATTACACCCACTTTGTACTTGCACACATGTAGGGGGAGGTACAGGTTAAACACATGAATTGGGTTTTTTTTTTTTTCTTCATGTCATCTTTTAGAACAATCAAACCACAGTGAGTAATCTCAGAGGAGTTGAATTCATTGCATTCATGATGGGACCTAAAAGAAATTTCTTTTTTTTCCCCCAAATATTTTCTTGACTGCCCACCAATTTCAACACATTTGCTTTGGCCTTCTTCCTGTGATATGATTTCTTCTTTTGTAAGACAGAAATTCCCCCCTATTCTCCTGGGACATGGAGATGAGCATGGGAGATGGAGAGGTTGATCCCTGATTGCAAATTTCACTTGGGATGAACTCCTGAGGGAGTTCTAGAAGTATCCATTCTGTCTCTACTGTCTGGTCATGGCTTTGCCTCTGCCTCTGCATAGTGTGCCTATCTTCCTTTCCTCCATTCCCTAATTTCCTCCCTTTCTCTTACCCTCACCTCCTTCACTGTTCCTTCCTCGCTCCTCCTTTTTCCAATCCACTTGACACTCTAGGGTGAGCCATCCTAGCCCTCCATTGTCAAGCTGCTCTCTGATAAGAATGCCCCCCAACACCGTTTAAGGATATAGGAAGCTTTGGGATGGCACTGGGGATCTTCCGCTGCATGCCCTCAACACCTTGTCGAAGGTGATGGCGGGCTGAGGGCTTCTCCATGACTGAAAATGTCAACAAATGCTTGCTTCTATAGTCTCTGTGCATGTTAAGAGGAATGGGCACAGATGCTTGGAGTGGAGTCTGCAGAGGAAAGGCAGCCTACAAAGCACAACCCAAGATCCCCCTGCTTTGTCACAACTCCTTCCCTAGCCCTCCTGGGCTCCCACTAAAACAGCATGCCCTTGCTGTCTTATTCCAGATTGTGCCAGTATTTTTTGTTTTCATTTTTGTTTAGTTTTTCAAGACTTGGCCTATCTACACTTCTGCTTCTGAGTTGTTTGAGTGTGTGTGAACGTGTGTGTGTGTGTGTGTGTGTGTGTGTGTGTGTGTGTGTGTGTGTG
>CABHPR010136109.1:0-23065 GCA_902168415.1 Peromyscus melanophrys | reverse complement strand
TGTGTGTGTGTGTGTGTGTGTGTGTGTGTGTGTGTGTGTGTGTGTGTCTTCATTTGCTTGCTTGCTTGCTTGCTTGCTTATTTTGCTCTTTTTCCTTTTATGCAGCACACCTTTCCTGGAAACCTCACTGCTGCCTGATGGAAATTCTGCTTTCCTTTCTCTGTGTCCTTCAGGCAGTCCTCTCCATAGCCCTCACATACAGGCTAAGACGTCTTCCTGGAGCCACAGTGCCAACCCCAGGGTTTGCTGTTCCAGTTCCAGCATCCCAGTGAAGACTGCACAGTGGGGCCTGGAAGCACATGGGCAGAGGCAGTGGTAGTGATGGTGAGACACCACAAACGCAGATGCAGGGAATCAGCAGAAAGCCACACTCACTGTTCTAGCTGCCACCCACTCCCCCTCTTATCAGGTTGTGCCTCTGAAAGACAGCCTACAAAGTTTGACCAGCCAGGGAACTCACATGGGCATGGAATGGATAGTGTATTTCATTATAGCCGAAGTTACTCTCTTGTATTTTTTAAGCAGTATTTTTATTGATTATTTAAGAATATCATGCATTGTCTTTTGAACATATTCAAGTCCAACTTCTTCTGTAACCACCTTCTACCCCCTCCCTTTTCCTTGCCACTCAACTTTGAGATTTCTTCTGTCTCTGCCCCGTATTGAGTCCAGTTTATGTTGCCCAACTAGTCTTGGGATTGGGGTCTGCCCTGGCATGTAATCTACCTACCAGTGGTTACATCGTTAAAGAAAACCAACTCTCCCTCTCCCAGAAGCTACCAAAGGACAATATCTAATGAGCTAGTGATGCGATTTCATGCCCACCTTCCCACCTCTATGTTGGAATTTTGTCTGGCTGGAGCTCTCCCAGGTCTTATCCATGCTGTCACAGTCACCATGAGTTCGTATTTGCAACTTCTCTTTTGTGTCTAAAAAACACAACGTGTGTTTGTGGTTATGGTGTTATGGACCACCTCTGGCTTTTAGAATCTTTCCACCCCTCTTCCTTATGGGGAGGGGTGCCATATGAATGTTCCATGTGGGGCTACGCATCCCCACAGTCTTTTCTTCTCTTCATATTAAAAAGTTGCAGGGGATCTCTGTGTTAACTGACATCTACTGTAAGAAGTTTCTCCGAAGAGGGCTGAAAGATGTTCTGGTCTATAGGTATAGCAATAAGTCATTGGGAGTCATTTTAATACCATGCCCATTTAGCAGAATCATAGTAGTGGGCTCTTCCCTAGGGCCTAAGAGCTATTTAGTCACAGATTCTTGGCCCTTTTAACAAGGCCAGGTATGGAATCCATCTCATGGAGCAAGCCTTAGATTTCAGCAGAGAGTGGTTGTTTACCCCCATAACATTTATACCACTACTGGACCAGTGGTCTTGTCAGGCCAGTCGTTGTTTTAACTAGCAAGGCTCACAGCTAGGTGAGATTGAAGATTATTTCTTTTCTTCAAATGGGTGCTAAACAACTTTCAGCACCATGAACACTAGCCAGGAGGAATAAAACTTCCCAGGTAAGAACTAGCTTGATTTCTCCATGCTCTGTGACTCTGGTATGTCCTCAGCAATGATTCTTACTGTGAAGTTCTAGAGGGCAGCCAAAAGTATTGATTATAACCTGTTACTGCTTGAAGTGGGAGTGTCTAGGTGACTTCATTGGTCAATAGCTCAAAAACAGATAGCCTTTTTCTGGTACTGCAGTTTCTGGTTGCTAACATGAGATATCTAGTTGGGGTATTGTCCCTCTGTTGCAGGATAACTCCATTACAACATTGTTTTCTCTTGTTAGAATAATATAGGTTGCTTTCCCCAACAAGTGCCAAGGGTATTGGATCTGACAATGTTAGAGCACAGAGAGGGTGACACCTCAGGACAGCTCTAAACCAGACTGCCTGGGCTCAGCAATCAGTTAGTTGGTGACTCGGGCAGAGTGTTTATGCTTTCTAAGACCCAGTCTTTCTGTTTCCAAAATCACAGTGATGTGTACTCCATAGGCTTGATCTGACAAGTGACTATGTAAGTACCAGAGAAGCAATTTCCTCACCAAGGATCCACTAACAGTTGATCTGCTACCTCAGAAACAAAACTGTTGAAGTCCAGCAGAGCCACATGGCCTCTTCCAACTTAGATCTGAGCACTTTCTCCATGTCCTAGAAACCTTGACCAAATGCTTGGGAAGCCACATTGAGCAACAGGCACCCATGTAAATAACTTTGCTTTGACTTTTTGCAAAACACATACTGTTGTGCCAACCAAGTTCATGAAAACAATTGTTCAGGAAGTCTGTTTTCTTAGCTACTAAATAATAGTCCTCGCATTGCAAGGAGGAATGTTATTTACATTCAGAGATTGAAGGTTTGTAAAAAACTTTGCCATAACAGAATCCGAAAAATCAGCAAGTTCTTAGTTTTGTGTCCAGTTTTTGACATTTCCTTCAACATTGCACAAAACTGTCTCCCGCATCCTAATGCAAACAGCTCTGTGCAGAAATAAAATGGTTATGTTGCTGTTTCAGATCTGCCTCTGCTTGTGAGCCAAGTGCTTTCAACTCTTACAGGGGACCAAAGGACCTTGTCTCTGCTTTTCATATACTTCTGAAGAGACTTAAATGCACGTGCTATAGAAAAGGACACCGAGACAAAAACAGAGTCACTTAGAGGCACCAGAAAGATTTTGCAGGACCATGCAGGTGTCAGGTAGATTGGCCTAACACAAACTGACCTAAATTTAAGTTAGAAAACATGGCAATTCAATCAATCCACTCCTGGGTCACAAACAAATGTCTAATCACTGAGTCACTTTGGATGCATCTGGGTAAGGGATTTTGTAAACAGGGCTCTATCTCTCTGTGAACAACATACTGAACAGTTTATGTGATGTTCTTAAGACATAAAATACTTCTGTGAGCTCAGATCTGTGGGGTTTCACCTGTGCACCTCAGAAATGCGTCTTTTCATTCCATTCTATTTTGACACTGTCTACCTGGAGTTGGTACCAGATCATACAGGCCGTAGGCTCAGTCCCCAAGACTGATCCCACATATTTCAGATGCCTCAAATTACCTTATTTGTGTTTCTGGAAGACTGGTTGTGGACAGGATTTCCACAAACTCTGCTTTGGCTTATTAACTTTTTAGAATGGCCCGCAGAAGGCCGGAAACAAAGAATATTAAAGGTGCATATGAAATGGTCTCAGAGCTCCCACAAGCTTAGTGCTTACCACTCTGCTGGCACTACCAAGCCTTTGGCCATCAGAGAACCCTCTAATCTCATCCTTTTGAGTTAATGGAAACTTCAGTAGATAACCAAGACTGATTAAGTAATGTCCACATCTGTCACCTTATCCTTCAGCATCCTCCTTCTCACCAGGTTGGGGACAGAGCTAAATGTCCCAATGTTCTCTTCTTGCCTGTCTTTCTGGTGACTAGCTTCATCCTCATGTTTTTTGGGGGCTGCCAGCTAACTTTCAATCTTTGACATATAGAGAGAATCACATCTTCCTCAAGATTTCCATGTGTTTAGGAGTGGTTTGGCAACCAAATATATTTTACACTATCACTAAAGACTTTTGTTGGCTTTTCAACACATTTCCTAGTTTACAAATAAGATTAAATTTTTGCTTTCTCTCCATCTGAGAACATTTGGTGGTGAAAAGAATACAATAAATGGTGCTCCCTACCATAAGACTTTATGAAATAATTTCTCAAACAATGGTCATTTGTACAATTTGATCTTTTCTAAGAGAGATAAGCAAAGACATAAATCATTGTAAAGTTAAATGAACATCCTAAGGTGCACAGAACTATGTTTCCTTTTCTGTGATTTCCTCATCCCCTCAGTGAATTCATTTTTTGTTTTAGAGAAAAAACAGACATAGAGGAAAGACCTGGAATATTCAGAAATGCTTCAAGAATATCTTCTTTAAGGAATGCATAATTCATTATAAGCCAGTGTTTATGAGTGCTGGGGAATTGAGGTGGAGGTGCAGCAGGTACTTAGAAAGTGCTTTGACTAGAAAGCACTGACTCCTCACTTGGTCCCACAAGGTAACGACAAACACGAAAGAGCCTGACCTCTCTCCTTCATTTGTCTCTGTCTCCATGAGCATCTTCCTGCCAGGTTAAACATCCTGTTCCAGGTTCCCCAACCTTATTTGAAGATGTCTAGTCATTGTCTGGCACTTGCAGTTGCTTTAGGTTCTGGGAACAATAGGGTTGGTCAATAAACACCCTTCTGACTAAACTAAAACTACCGCCAGACAGATGACCCCTAAGTGAGGGTCACTGTTGGCTGTGATGGGGCTGTCACCTGCAGCGAGTGATCACTCATGAGAACCAGATTGCTCCCCTCAAGTGATGATGGCAGTGACATCTTCAGACCATGCTGCAGAACCAGAGCCGAGCAAGGATCAACCAGCTCACACCTGGATCAAAACTGCTTAATTTTGCACACCTTTCACCCCTGCTCAGTTCTTCTGTTTAAACCTAAAATGCATGTCAGTGCCCTGAAGACAGACTTGGGGTTGTTGAACCCCTTTATCAGTTCCTCTTTTCAATGTGGTCACACTTTTATTAGATCTCCTTTCTCTTCCTTTCTCGGTTAATTACGTCTTTAATTATTTTGGATGGTGGTTGTCTCACCGTTAGAACTCTGGGAGCCCTGGCTTTTGCTCTAGGACTTAAGCCAGAGGTGGACTTGGGCAGGGTTTGAAGGAGGCAGGCGGAGCTTCTGGCTACCCCTTTTCTCCTCTGTCATTTGACAGAAGCCAGTGTTACTGCTGGATAGATGGAGATTTGGAGTCATGTTCTAGGGATTTATATGCATGCTTTCTCACTGTTCAAACCCAGTAGGAATGCATTTGCGGTCCTGCAAAGAGAGGAAAGAAGAAACCTCACAGGACTTGTTGTGTTTAGTCATCATTTTTTTTTTGTTTTGTTTTTTTCTCAAGACAATGCACAGCACTTGCAAAAGCAGCAGCCAGCAAGGATTGGAGGCCATAAGAAGATAAGGAAAGAAGAGAGATGTACAGTACTAAGCTTTCTGCTTTTAAATTTGTCTCTCAAAACACAGCTCAGAGCCCTCACAGCAAGGCAATTATCTGTGACACTGTGAACAAAGACATCACACTCTCCACTGGCTTCTAGCTGCCTTGTATTTTTCCCACCCGGCTACATGTGGTAATTAGTCATGGGTTTTGGTTATTGTGGTAGTTTTCCTGAAAGTGTGGGCTGATTAATAAGACATTCCTTCTGGTGAATGTATCTGAGGGTGGTGCTTTCTTGATTAAATTTATTTCTTTCAATTCTACAAAATTCTGAACTCCTCCGTGAGGTCATTGCAGAAGCGCAGCAAGCTGAATGAGCATGTGCCCTTCATCTGCCCCTCATTAGAATATCATCGTCCCTCATTTGAGAGTTCTTGGTGCCTTAGTCAGAACTAAGAATATTCTTTCCTCCGGATACCAGCCGTAGACTTCCCAGAGCTATGACAGAAAGGGAAGGGGCCAAGCTCTTGAGAGACTGACAGAGCCCACTTTATGGTGTCATGGGAAAGACAGAGCCCGTGGCATTTGACAGGACACTAATTCAGATGACTGGCTGACACGGACTCTCAAGAGGAGAACCAACCAACCTTCAGGCATTGTTGCTTCTGACACATGTGAGTCATCAGACACAAATGTGTCTGAGGGAGGCTGCAAGCATGGGCATCACCTTGAATTTGGAAGGGCAAAGCCTATTCATCCCTCTTCTTGGTATGCACACACCCTTTCATTCACTAGTACACAAACTTGGTTTCTTCATTAATAAACGGTAAACTTATAAGCACAGCAAAGAGTTGCTTTTCAATAAATGTCTTCGTGATTGATTATGAGTAAACACTACAGTTGTGTGCCTATTTTATGTATCTATACACCCAGGGCTGTGTAAAAGTTTCTCAGGCAGAAAGGGTTCATGAGTGGAAAAAGCTTAAGAAGTTTTTGGATGAAGTCATGAACATTGATGTCTCACCTTCTGGAGGCTGGAGATCCAAGATCAGGGTGTGAATGTGACTACCTTCCCGAGGCCTCTCTCGGTGGCTGAAGAGGGCAATCTCAACCTGTGTCATCCGTGATCTTTCTTGCGTGTTTGTGTCATTATGTCCTCTTCTTATACTTGATTAGCATTGACACAAAAGTCCCCATTTTAATTTAATCACTTCCTTAAAGACCTTGAGTTGCTGGGAGCCTGGGGTGACGGCTTAGCAGTTAAGAGCACTGGCTGCTCTTCCAAAGGACCCAGATGCAATTCCCAGCACCCACATGACAGCTCACAATTGTCTGTGACTCCAGTTCCAGGGGATCTGGCATCCTCATGCAGACAAAACCCAATTACATAAAAATAAATAAAGAAGGAAAGAAAGAAAGAAAGAAAGAAAGAAAGAAAGAAAGAAAGAAAGAAAGAAAGAAAGAAAGAAAGAAAGAAAGAAAAATAAAAGAAAGAAAGAAAAGAAAGAAAGTCTTAAAAAAATACCTTGACTTGCTTGGCATGGTGGCCCACACCTTTTACCGGAGCACCAGGAGGCAGAGGCAGGACAACACTGAGTTTGAGGCCAGCCTGGTCTACAGTGTAAATCACAGGCCAGTCAGGGCCCCCTAGTGATTAGATTTAGCATATGATTGCGGAAAACACTATTTAGCTTGTAACAAAAGAGAAAGAGTAGCTGAACAGCTCTTACTTTTTCTTGCCCACTTCGAGTGGAGGACAGAGGTTGACACTGAATGTCTGTCTCATTACCCTCCACCTTATTTTTTTGAGACTGGCCAGCCAGTGAGCTCCAGACATCCACTGTGTCTGTCTGTCAGAAGAGCGCCACTCTGTCAGCTTTTATGTGAGTTTCGGAGATCCAGACTCAGGTCCTCACACTTGTGCAGCAGGCAGTTGACTGACTGGGTGCCATCTCCCAGCCCCATTGTTAGGTTTTCTATTTGACTATCATTTACCACCATGGTATTAATGTGCCCCTTAAGTTTGGGGTATTGAAAACTTAATCCCCAAATTCATATGGTAATGGTATTTGGAAATGAGATAAAATAACTTTACAATGACAATCAGTATCAGATGAGCTCATCAGGGTGGGGCTCCATGAGAACATGAGTGGTTTTATAAGAAGTGGAATAGATACCTAAGCAAGCAAATGCTCACTGGCCTGGCATGGGATTCCCTGGCCCAGAAGCCAGAGGAATCTGCCCAGATTACATTGTCTGATCTTGAACTTCCCAAGCTTCAGAACCACCCTTCATCCCTCATAAGTCACCCACTCTGTTTGTCTAGTTACAGCTGGACACAGACCATGACAGCCATAAAACCACCGCAATCACAAAGGCAACCCAAGCAGACAGCTTTGCCTCCACGCACTTAGAAGTTGCTATACCCCCTTCTCTCTGTCTCTACAGCAGTGGTTGAGATGCCCTCCCTCACCCCTGCAGCACCTCGGCATGTCCCTATCAGGGTGCCCACTGTTGAATTTATCACTCCGTCATTCTTAATGTTGATAGCTACAGTTTTCATGAGAATATGTGCAGAAGTTTCTTGAATGACCTTTGATGGTTTTTTAAGTGAACTTGAGTCATTTCTCCTTTGGCCGACTTATTTTAAGTGCTCTACCAATGGGCTTATTTTTAGTATATCAGCATTCCTGTAGAAGCCTTAGACATGGAATGTCACCCTTTGAATATGCTGCTGAGTGGCATTTGCTAGTCTTCACTGTAGAATCCGGGCCTTGCCATCATGACTGAAGTCAGCCTGCAGTTGTAATCGTCCAGATTTAGGCAGCAGGGGCCTGAGAAATCCTTCATGGTGCTGCGCTGTCTGGAACAGTTTATATAATTTAAAGATTATCTGAACATTGCCAGCACCAAAGGAAATTAATATCGCCACCAGAAACGTTCTTGCCGTGTCCCTGCCACCCATTTCTGCTTCTATGATTCTATTCAAGGCTTATGTTTCTTAACTGATCTTAAAAAATTTCCTTTCGTAGGGAAAATCCATACATGTTTAAAAATATATTCATTAAGCATTTTTCTCATTCTTAGTTTTTCATTTGTCTGCCTTCCTTTTTTCCTTCTTCTTTGGTACCAGCCAAAGACATCATCTATACAGTTGTGGGTAATTCTTTTTCTGAAGTGACAGTGTTTACATTTATTAAAGTAGTTGTAAAGTTTTTGTAAGTAAGGGATGGTGAACTGTCACATGGGTAGAAAGAAACCACAAGGTCAGTTCTCATTAGCTGGAGTCTCGCTCGGTGTTTGACTGTGTGAAGCCTCATGGTGAGGATACTGACAGTCTCTACGTAGTCATTACTCTGACACCATTGTTTATGTCTCACACAATACTGAATTTCAAAGCAATTTGGTCTTCCAAATATAAGACCCATTAATAGGAAGCCATAAGTTTGTGCTAATGTATGCCCAATGGGAACATTTTTTTCCTATCTGGGCAGTTAAAAATAGCTTGCTTATTTCCTCATCTGTTAAAATAAACAGACCTTGTTGGATGGTGGTGGCGCATACCTTTAATCCCAGCACCCAGGAGGCAGAGGCAGGTAGATCTCTGTGAGTTCAAGGTCAGCCTGGTCTTCAGAGTGAGTTCCAGAACAGCCAGGGATACACAGGAAAACTCTGGCTTGACAAACCTAAATAAATAAGTAAATAGATAAATGTGGTGGTATTTTATTGGTATGTTAATAAATAAAGTTTGCCTGGAGATCAGAGATAACAGCAAGTCATTAACACAAAAGTCAGGCAGTGGTAACACACACCCTTAATCCAATCACATGGCAGACAGGGTCTCTGTATATTCAAGGTCACACTAGGGAACAGAGCCAAGCATGGAGACACAGGCCTTTAATCCCAGTATCAACCATAGAGACTGGAGGTCTGTACAGACAGGCAGTGACAAGGAAGTGAGGTAGCTGGGCTAAGAGCCAATGAGAGGGCAGAACAGCAAGGCAATAAAAACCTGGGTAGACATGAAGTAGCTCTCTTGGGAAGCTACAGTGGCATGGTGAGTTAAGGTTAACTGGTGGTTCTCACTATTTCCCTGATCTCTAAGGCTTTCACTCCTATATTTGGCTCTGTGTTTCTTATTTAATAAGATCATTTAGAAATTCATCTACAGATAAATAAATAAATAAATAAATAAATAAATAAATAAATAAATAAATAAATAAGCAGATCTTCTAAAAACCACACAACCACCCCAATTTTGATACAATCTGGCTGTAAATCTAAATCACATTTACACTGTACCTCAGAGCCATTTTTGGAAGTAGCGGAAGTAGTGAACAAGGAAACAATTGCTGAAAGGGACCTTTCGGGGCTTTGTTTCAACAGCTAATGAGAAGACAAGGCCAGACCGCAGTGGTGGTTTCAGTATGGAAAATCCTGACGGAGGGAGGTCAGATGAGCATAGTAGGAAGACCTGAAGATATGCACCCTGCCTCTCCCTAGAGAACACTCTGCCCTAAAACACTCATTCCACTTCCCCAGAACTCAGCTGCAGTCTTAGATCATGGCCTTTGTTATCAAGGCCCTTGCAAGGCCAACACTGTTGGCAGCTCTGAGATCCGTAAAACACAAGCTTGCAAAATGTACTCCTCACTCTGCCCACATGGAGTGTAAAAAGATCAGCAGATTCAGGCGGCATCTTCCTCCTCAGCAAATGTCCCTGCTGGCAACAAACATTTGCTCAACATCTGCAGTCCACAGCTGCTGTAGCTGGCACATTCCTTGCTGTTTGTTCTTGCCCACAGAACATGTCTCGTGTCCCGTGTCCATTCCTGTTACAGAGGCCTCATTCATCTATCAAATCTTCCCACTATCAAACTAATCTTGACTCTCCTTCGTTTTGGTCATATATAGTTACCCAGAGTTGCTTAAGGCATTTAACTTTTCTAAGCCGGGGTTTTCTCATCTTTCTTTGCGGATGGCACATGTCCGACAGTAAAGTAATATTTAAGAATGTCATACTTCTGGACACAACTATGACTCACCCTAGTAGAAGGGGACCTGCCTGATAAGACCCGGGAAAAAGACTCATCGAGTAGCTGGCAAAGGAGTCTTTTAGATTGCTCCATTGCATATGGGTAGCAGGGACACAGAGAAACACTGGCCATGATGGTTCCTAACACAGAAGGAGTTAGAATATACATCTAGATCTGTGAGTTAGTTGCAAATCAGATTCCTGACTTAAAGCATAGTGGTAAGCTTTAGGTGTTGGGACTTTTCTGACGTAGCCAATAGCAGCTGTACTGCTTGGATTTAAGGTTCACAGGATTGGGCAAGGAAGGTTCGTAGACATCTATGAGAGCAACAGACCTGCTTGTTTCAATCTGAAGCAATTTCCATTTTTCTGCTTTATTTATGGAATTTTAATTATTTCCAATTTTCCATTAGTATAAGTATTCCAGTGGACATTTTAGACAAATATTGATCAAATATATATGCTTTTTTTTTTTTTTTTTTTTTTTGGTTTTTCGAGACAGCGTTTCTCTGTGTAGCTTTGCGCCTTTCCTAGAACTCACTTGGTAGCCCAGGCTGGCCTGGAACTCACAGAGATCCACCTGCCTCTGCCTCCCAAGTGCTGGAATTAAAGGCGTGCGCCACCAACGCCCGGCAAATATATATGCTTTTATCAATAGATTCAGAAAATAGAATCTCTAGGTGAAAGTATTTACATTTAAATTTTGTTAGATGATGTTAAATTACCCTGTATTAAGATTCCATTGAGTTCCTTCTTGTTTTGTTAACTGCCAGTGTATTTGGTTTTAAATTGCAGTTAATTGTGATTGTATAAATACCTTTAATATAAACTACTGGATTTCACCACAACATTCTTACACCTGTATATGGCACCCTTTGAACTCACCACCACCTCCAAGCACATTCACTTCAGTCTCACAGTGCGAACAAATGAGGCAGCTCGAGCTCTAGCGAAATCAGAATGTCTCCAAGCAACTCACAGAGTAGCTGAAAAGATCGGGGGAGGAAAAGGATTGCGGTGCGATGGTCTCAGTTATCAGTAAGTTGTGGAGAAAATAGGAGCGGTGTTTGTTTGGTCCTCGCAGGAAAACCAGCACTTCCAATCCCAAACTGTTATGAACTCCAGGACAACCCCCTGTCGTATCTGGCCTGTAAATCACTGAACTCTGGACCTATGTGAAATTCCATCTCACACATTTTTAATGAAGTCAAAATAAATGCAATTACTGAACAGAAGCCAAAGATCACAAGAGGTTAAAAGTGGAGCAGGAACGTGGCCAACGCTGTTTGTTTGCGTTCTGACCCAGCCCTGTGTGAACGGTTCCTTAGTGGGAGGGCAGGCATGGTCCTGCCTCCCCCGTGGGCATCTGCTGCTGATTATATTGCAATTGGAGTGGCTGTGTGGTACCTAGGAAACCTGAGACCATAATGAAGACTCAGGCAAGTAGAATGTGAGAGATTGAAACCACAAGATGCAAACATCCTCCGGGAAAGAGCTTTCCAGAAGACCCGGCATTTGCCCTTGAAAGTATGTTCAGGAAAACCCTACAATAAATCAGCTTGCATCTTTCTATTTCTGCCTTTGCACCCACCCTCCTAAACCTTGAAATCCACCTTATCCTTTTTTAACTCAAATAAAAGTAAGCATATGAATGGATGGTATATTTTTATGGAAATCCATTGTTTGAGAAAATTTGGACTAAAAACTTATTCTTTGGCTTATGAGTAAATCTGCTGCTGATTCTGATCCCCGCCACCATAATAAGGCTGAAAACATTTTATAAATGCAGTATCAGTGTCATTGTGTTTCCACAGAATAATCACTGGCTCTAAAACCAAAGGCAGAAGGTCTGAGCTGCATGGAGAATGAGTGACTGTCTAGAGAGTTTGTTTCTGTAATCTCAGTCTCCTGGAGAAACTGTCCGGTTAGATGGGGCAATCTTTGTTGGTCGAAGACCCCGTCCCCTCTCGTTAAGTTGAATTAAGAATTCAGAGTAAATGCTTCAGTTTCTCAATGTCTCACTCTGTATTCAGTTGCTGTGATTATACTGAGAAACTCAAAACAAAGCTGATTTTTCTTTCTTTCTTTGTTTGCATGCAATTGTTCTGGCTTTGAAATACTTTCTTAATTCTCTCTTACACCACATAATTTCTCTTTAAGGTAAGAGATGGTATTATTTAAGAAAAACAAGAAGATTTCAGCTAGCATTCTGCCTAATGGAAACGCAAGGCCAAGCTGGCTTCATCTTGGAAACAGCCTTTCATTTGAAACAAAGTCACCAGCCAAGAGTCCCCATGAGACCAGTGTATATCTTGACCTTCTGTGTATCCAATGAGATCAGGGAGGTCTTTCCATCTCAAAAGAGGCAGTCAGTGCCTTCTACTTTTCTAAGCCACACTTAGAGTTGCCTTAAAGTATATGCATATGCTGTGGAACAATCTTTTTACACTGTAAATATGTATTACTCTCATTGGCTAATAAAGAGCTGATTGGCCTATAGCTGGGCAAGAAGAGATTGAGCAGGAGAGCCAGACTAGGAGGATGCTGGGAAGGAGAAGGGCAGAGTCTGAGGAGTCTCAAGCAAGATGCAGAGGAAGCAGGAGATGTACATACTGTACTGAAATGGTACCGAGTCATGTGGTAGAACACAGATAAAAATAAGGATTAATTTAAGTAGTATGAGCTAGCTAGTAACAAGCCTAAGCTATCAACTGAGCATTTATAATTAATAATAAGTCTCAGTGTGATTATTTGGGAGACAGCTGGTGGAACAAGAGCTAACTAGTGGTCCTGATGAAAAAAATTCTGTCTACACACATGTGTAACAGAGTCCTTCAAATGCATCTACTGTTTACATTAGGCTGTGAGCTGCAGCTGAGATTGCTATGACCCCCACCCAGGGCATTCTACCTGTTTCCAAATAAGCAAAAAGAATATGAAGACATTTTTTCCTGATTGTATTGCTAAATCTTTTGCTTTTCTGTTTTTACCAACATTAATTTTGAGGACTTTCTTTGACTGAGATAGGGGCTGGGCAGATGGGTACAATGAAGTGCATCTATCCATTCTGACTCCATGATTGGGCATTCCCACAAAAGGGGTGGGTCTTATGCAATCAGAATCCCAGTACTGTCACACTGAGTGGACTGTGATAGAGGGGACATGCAAACATTGATGGAGAACCATGCATCCACGTCCCTTTGGGTTCTGAACCCTAACCCCAACCCCCACTCCCTGTAGTCAGACATCACTGGCCACATACCACACAGAACAATGGCCAAGTATTCAGTCTAGTGGCTCACAGAAGTATCTGTCAGTGTGTTTAGAGACTGATGGCACTACACTGTCCTTAAATTTCAGCTTTAATTTAAAGCAAAATTCACATAGTCCTAATGTAATGTTTATAAAGTTTTGGCAAGCTGAAGTTGGCTTGGAGTTGTTTAATCTGCTCTTCAGCTAAACCTCAAAGCCCTGGAGGTGTTTGGAAACTGTGGTAGTCTGAAATGTCATTCTGTGCGTAATCCATTTTACTTAGGGAATAAACTAACTAAGTCTGGTTGAGCTTTTGACAAGTGTGGCCATGCCAAAACCACATCAGTTTCCTCTGGGAGTAATCTGACATTGCTAATTAAAACGGAGGTGTTTAACTTAAATTAAGTTGTGATTATTAAATGTTATGAAATACAATTCTGGAAAAATCTTCCCTTAGCTTATTTTTAGCAAATGAGCTTGTCCCCAGCCTGACACTCACCCCATTACACACTGCATCAAGGCTTCAATGGGCCGACAGACTTGCAAGGAAATAATTCAGTCTCCATTTTACAGTTTTAGAGGCCAAAGCAGCAAAAGGTTAAATGTTGCTGGAGACCACACACAGAGAGAATGGAGGAACCAGTCTTGGCCCCTGTTTGAAGCTCCATGGACATCTCCAAAGGACTGCTTATAAAGAAGTGGGAGCCACCAGAGAGTCAGACATCACACCTCAACAGTAGGGCATGTGACTCAAAGTAGGTCGTTGTAGCAGGAATCTTAAAAGTTCTTATTAATGAAAACAAACCCAGAGCCAGGTATTGGGGTGAATGCTAGAAGATCAGAGAAGCAGAACAAGCCACAGCCACCTCACCTCGCCAATTCCTCAGCTGATCCTGTTTCCTCAGACTGGAAGCCTCTGAGTCCTCATCCAGAATAGGTCTCAGCTGAACTGTGCTGCTCAAAGCCTAAAAGCTTAACCAGTCTAGTTCCTGGTCCTCACGCCTTATATACTTTTCTGCTTTCTGTCCTCACTTCCTGGGATTAAAGGTTCACTTCCTGGAATTAAAGGCGTGAGTCATCATGCCTGGCTGTTTCCAGTGTGGCTTTAAACTCACAGAGATGCAGATGGATCTCTGCCTCCCAAGTGATAGGATTAAAGACGTGTGTGCCACCATTTTCTGGTCTCTATGTCTATCCAGTGGCTGTCCTGTTCTCTGACCCCGGATAAGTTTATTAGGGTGCACAATATTTTGGGGAACACAATACCACCACAAGTTGTGGCAAGAATCCCCATCTCTGCCTTCAAAGCGTCTCTCTTCACTCAGAAGTTTGGTTAAGACTGGCTTTCCCCAAGTCCCCTCCCTTGACTTTAAAAACAAAGTAATATTCATAACTGACCTTGAAACATAAGTTTTTAGTCTATGCCTGAGAATCTCCCACATGATGAGCATTCAGTAACACCGCATTTGGCCCTTCAACCTCCTCACGAGAAGGCTACATTCTCCTGTTATTCTTGGGCTAGGAATC
Source organism: Peromyscus melanophrys (assembly GCA_902168415.1). Taxonomy (NCBI): domain Eukaryota; kingdom Metazoa; phylum Chordata; class Mammalia; order Rodentia; family Cricetidae; genus Peromyscus; species Peromyscus melanophrys. The sequence continues at coordinate 8,261 of CABHPR010136109.1, read as the reverse complement.
CTGTATCTGTTATTTCCAATCAGAAGGCTGTAGGAAAATGGACACGTTCAGCCCAGTCTTGAAAGAGCAGTTAGATGACATTGAGTCCTGTCATTTCAGCCACTGACATTCTTTTCAGGATGCTGAGAAATCACCAATTATAAGCGTCTCTCCCTTAGCCCACTAACATTCTTTGATGCCATGCTATCCATCTCCATGTACGTGATAAACATCCCCTTCCTTTCTAACAGGTGTCACCACAGAGCAGATGGACAATTTAAGCACCCCATTGCAACACATTTATTTAACTCACCTACAAAAACCTCCACTAAACTCACCACTGATGTCAAATTCAACATAAGTTTCCTTTCAAAATGACTCATAACAATGGTGGTGAACCTTTAGGAGAGGACTAGTGGAAGGGACATTGGTCATTGGAAATGTGCTCTGGAAGGGGATTGTGGGACCTCAGTTTCATCCTCTCCTTCTCCTGTTTATTCTATTCCTTCCTGATTTATGGTGTCTCTTGCCCTCACATGAGGTCCCATTATGATATGCCATCCTCTCTAGAGCACCAAATGATGAGGCCATCAGATCTTGAACTGCGACTTTCAGAATTATAAATCAAGATAACCTTACATCTTTTTCAGGTAATTGCTTGGTTATTGTGTGTCAGTGAAGAAAGCTGGCTAGCAAGTGGTTTGTGACACTTCCCAGAGGCTGCTCCCTCCTTCCCACAAACGTCTTCAGCTGCTAGTCTTCTAAGCACTGGTCTCCTCCTACCCACTGGTTTGTAGTGTTCTGTGGTTTCTCTAACACGGCCCTAAGTGTAGACTGATGCTCTCTGTTCTCCTTGGCACTTGGCATAGAATGTCACCTGTGGATTTATGGTTCCTGGAAAGTTCTAAGGTGCTATGACTTTGCCAAGTCCCACATCCTCTCTCTTGTCTATGATCAGAACTCTTGTTGAGTGTGTGTTTGGGCTTCTTATTCTCCACGCCATGCATCTGACATTAGGAACATCCATCCCCACTGCTCTTACCTAGCTGTGAACCTTGCAAGATAAAACATGACTGGCCTGACAATATATGCCACTGCTGCAACAGTGGCACAATGCTGTGGGAGTAACCAACTACTTTCTGCTTGTCTCTAAGCCCTATTCCAGGAGATGGAACCCATACCGAGCACTAGTAATGTGGCCAAGGACCTGTGGCTAAATAGATCATATTCTCTAGGGGAGAACCCAATACTATAGTTCTGCTAAATGGACATAGGATTAAAATGACTCCTAATGACTTATCATTATACCTGTAGATCAGTGCATCTCTTAACCCTCATCAGAGAAGCTTCTTTTTGCATCAGATGGTGATTAATGCAGAGGCCCACAACTAGTCAAGGTGCAGAGAATGAGATACTGTGGAATATTCATCTGCAAATGGAACATCTATGTCACACCCCCTCCTCCCAAGCCTCAGTCATCATTGCAGAAAGAAGGGATGGAAAGGCTGGTTGTAGGAGCCAGAGGCAGCTGAAAGACTTACAAGGAAACAGTGTTTTCAGGCCACAGGAGGGCAGCTGCACAAATGAACTCACAGTAGTTGTGACAGTGTGCACAAGACCTGATCAAGTTCAAGCCAGACAAAACATCAGCACAGAGAGAGGAGGTAGGCATGAAGTCCCATCCCTGTCTAAGAAGCCATTGGAAATTAACAGCTGGGAGATAGAGAATCCTTTTCTTTTCTTTTCTTTTTTTTTTTTTTTTTTTTTTTTTTTTTTTTTTGGTTTTTCGAGACAGGGTTTCTCTGTGTAGCTTTGCGCCTTTCCTGGAGCTCACTTGGTAGCCCAGGCTGGCCTCAAACTCACAGAGATCCGCCTGGCTCTGCCTCCCGAGTGCTGGGATTAAAGGCGTGCGCCACCAACGCCCGGCTGAGAATCCTTTTCTTTAAGAGTGTGGCTTCCAGTAGGTCAAGCATGCTCCAATGGATGGTCTAAGAATATATGAGAAGGACAAACCATACTTGATGGGTGTCTTAGAGTTTTTTATTGCTGTGAAGAGACGCCATGACCAAGGCAACTCTTATAAAGAAAACATATTAATTAATGGGGTGGCTGGCTTACAGTTTCAGAGGTTCAGTCCATTATCATCATGGCAGGGAGCATGGCAGTGTGCAGGCAGATGTGGTGCTGGAGCTGAGAGTCCTATATCTTGCAGGCAACAGGAAGTCAACTGAAAATCACACTGAGGGAAGCTTGAGCAAAAGAGACCTCCCTCAAAGCCTACCCCAACAGTGACACACTTCCTCTAACAAGGCCACACCTTCAAATGGCCCTTTGGGGGGGGCATTTTCTTTCAAACTACCACAATGAGTTAAAAAAAGAGTACAAAAAGTTAGGTGGGTAGGAAAGTGGGGGATAGATACGGGAGGAGGTGTGAGAACAGTGAATATGATAAAAATAATCGTACAAAATTCTTGAAGAACTAATAAGTGAAGATAAAAGAGTTCAGAAGTCCTAACACACTAGAAAAAAATGCTTTAAAGGTATTTATACTCGAGGCCAAGAGATTGCCTTTCCTGACAAATATTCCATGTGTATTTGAACAAGTATCCCGCCACTGTTAGATGTAGTATCCTATGAAAGTCTACCCATGTATTGTTCTGTTCTTCAACTTGTTTAAATATCTTTAATGATACTTTATCTCCTTTTTTCGTTTATTACTGAGATTACAATGTCATAGTGTTGGAAAACTAAAATATTATTCACAGTTAGTTTAGCTTAGTTTGTTGTTTCTTTTGTATTTGGTTTTGTGAGGCAAGGTCTGATCATACGCCTCAACTAACCTCATAATCTTCATGGTCTCCTGAGTGCTGGAATTATCTGTGTGTGGCACCATGACAATCTGGGGACTTGATTTATTGATGGTGATATCTCCTTTAAAATTACAAATGTTATTATTATAATACACCTCTCATGGGAAAATCATCAGGAATATGATCCTTCTAAAATCATATAGAATGTTGGAAAACTATGTCAAATAGACTTTTTTAGACATCCAAGGTGTCTGGAACTCAATAAAAACAGAAACTTCAGAGCAACTATAATTTACTCTTCCCAATCTCCAATATCACTCCCTGCTCACCACAGAAACAAGAAGACGTGGGAGATATGGAAAACAGCGTGGAGCTTTACTGATCAGGACAAAGATGGTTCTGGATGCCCCCAAATGCCTCATCATTCCTACCTTACCTATCGAATAGCTCTATGAAATAATTTCAGTAACAGAGTTTATTTTTACTTGATCGAATTTAAGACTCTCTTAATGAATAGACGCCTGTCCCCAGGCATTTGTGAAAAAAACAAAATCATTTCAATTGTTTAACATCCTGGCTGCCTGAACAATAGTTGGACAAAATCAAGGCTAGCCAAAATATTTCAAAGGAAAACTTGGAGAATGAGATGTCCATAAGCGGCTTTGAAAAGCTCTGACATATTTCTGGGAATCTAAAAGGCTTTGTGTACAGGCTTGGTACACACCCAGGAAAGACCTGAAAAGAACCTCACTTCTCACCTTTGGCTATTATTGAGGGGAAATCAGTAAATGAGGCCCAAGGGAGAGTTTTGAGGTGCTGGGACACTGAAGGTATCCCCCAACATATCTTGACAAGAATTGAAGCCTCAATTTTTTCAAGATATTTACAGAAATCTGTCTAATTTCCAGCTGTACAGATGTTAGCTACATTTTATTCACAAAACAAACAAAGAGTAAACAGCATCAGCAATAGAAAATGCACAGACTAGGATTCAATCTAATTTACATAGTTGCCGAGTCATAATAACTCAAATTAGCCAAGGTCAGAGGCATGTCTAATTAGCTTTGATTGTCAACTTGACTCAGCCTAGAATCGCTGAGAGAAGGTCTCAAGTGAGGAATTATATAGATAAGATTGGCCTGTGAGGGACTGTGTTGATTGTTAATTGAGGTAGAAGGGCCCAGTCCACTGTGGGCAGCATCATTCCCTGGGCAGGTAATCCTGCACTATACAAGAATTATAGAGCTAAGTGTGAGCCAGCCAGCACTCACCAAGCAGTGTTCCTTCATGATTTCTGCTTCTTCAGTTCCTGCTCCAACTTCCCTGGTAAGCCAGCTGTTCTCAACCTGTGGGTCACATATCAGATATCCTGCATATCAGACATTTACATTACAATTCATAACAGTAGCAAAATTACAGTTATAAAGGAACAACAAAATAATTTTATGGCTAGGGGTCAGCACAATATGAAGAACTGTACTACAGAATCACAGCATTAGGAAGGTTGGAAACCATTGCTGTAAACTAAAATAGACCTATCTTCCTCTAAGTTGCTTTTGGTCAGAATGTTTTATCAGAGCAACAGAAGGCATCCAGAAAAAAGGCCTTAAATTCATTCATACTTTGTGCAACTACTATCATCTACTGAATGTTTAAGTGTTCTTTTTTTTTGTTTTTTGTTTTGTTTTGTTTTTTTGAGACAGGGTTTCTCTGTGTAGCTTTGAGCCTTTCCTGGATCTCGCTCTGTAGACCAGGCTGGCCTCGAACTCACAGAGATCTGCCTGCCTCTGCCTCCCAAGTGCTGGGATTAAAGGCGTGCACTACCACCGCCCAGCAAGTGTTCTTATTTTTCTATACTCAAACTATTTTGTTTTAATTTAGTATATTACTTATAATACTCAACCACTAAAAATGAAAATAAAAAAAAATAAAATATAAGAGGGACTAAATGATAAAATTAAAAATGTTTTAACACAAAAGGTTCTAAAGAAGGGCTAGAGAAGTGTATGTGTGTGATAAATTATAAAATAGCACATAAATATTTTTGATAATTATGTAAACATAGTTTTTTAACTTTGTAATTAAAAGAAGAATGTTAATAAAGTAGAATTTAAAACACATATACATCACCCAGATGCTACCATGAAGAGATACACTTTAAATTCAATAGAAAAATAAATCTTGAAAGTAAAGCTTTCCAGGATAGTTATGTTTTAGACACAGTAACTGAAAGATAGCTAGAGTATGTGTTTAATAATAGTCAAAGTCCACCCTAAAACAAAAATTGTTAATACAAAAAAATCTATGCTAAAAGTGAGTTATGAAAAATATTCATTATGAAGAAATAGAAACTTCTAAACATTCATGTGCTTGACAACAGAGACCATGAATATGTGAAGAAAACTTAAGAGAACCAGAAAGAGAACTAGACAGTTCAACAGTAACAGCTAGCAGTGCTGCTGCTGCCTTACTTAACAACAACTAATCAGCAGAGAAACAGAGGACTGCAAAGCGCAGTGAGCAACCTAGATACAGCTGACACCTGCAGTCATTTGTTTAGTCCAAGAATTGTAGGATGTAAATCCTTCTCAAATGTACATGAAATGTGGTAGAACCGACATGAAGCCGTAGAGAAACCTTTGCTAGTTGCTAACGTATGAAATAAGACAAAGTTGATACTACAATGATGATGAAATAATATTAATAACCAACAATAAAAAGAAATTTGAGAAATTCACAGTAATGTGGTAATTAAATAACACTGCTCAAACAGCCTACAGATGAAAGAAAGAATCACAGGGACATTATAAAACACATTAAGATGAATTAAAATGAAAACACAATACATCAAATAGGACAGGATGAAGCTGAAACAATATTAAAACTCTCACAGTAATGGTCTCCAATGAGAATGAACTGAATGAAATCCCAGAGAAAGAATATAAAAAGAATGATTATGAGAATGTATAGAGAAAAGGGAGGAAAAATTCCACATTGAAGCTATCAAAAATGTTTTCAATAAATCATAGCAGAAAAATCCCAAATTGAAGTATAGTACCTCTGGGTACATGAGGTGGTTAGAATGCCAAATAAACAAAAAAAGAAAAGAACTTCCTCACACCATATTGTAGTTAAAATACTAAACATATGAAATGAAGAAAGGGTCCTGAAAGCTGCAAGATAGGAACACCAAGCAATTAGTCCTGGGAAATAAGGAGATACACTCTTCAAAGAGCAGACAAAGTAGTCTCCATTCCAAAATAAGGCAGATTTTTACAAGATCACTTCATTCTGATCAAAGAGGTAAAATCCATCAAGAAGACATTACAATTTTCAGCATATACACACTGAATCCAGGTGAACCCTACTTTGTAAGACAAATACTGCTAGATGTAAAGGAAGATCAAGCCTAATTCAAGAATAGTGAGTGAATTCAATATTGTCTTCTCACCAATAGGAAGGCCATCTTGACAGAAGCAAAACAAACAAGAGGAAAAGTATTTGAGTTAAATTAAATCACAGGTCAGATTTATAGGCATGTCTACAGAATATTCCATCCAGGCACAACAGAATATATCTTCTTCTCACAGCCCCTGGGAATTTCTCCAAAATAGATTGTGTAATAGGACACAAAGCAACTCTTAACAAATACTGTAAAGTTGAAATTAATTATTGTATTTTACTAGACAATAGAATAAAACTAGATCAACAGTAAGAGAAAACGCTGAACATATACAAATCATGGAGGTTGAGCAGCACAGTACAGAATGGTGAATGGGTCATTGGAGAAATGAAGAAATTGAGTGGAATTTCTAGAATAAATGGAAATTAAAATACAGCACATCAAAACATGGGCATATAAAGATAGCTACAAGAGCTGTCATTAAAAAATCAGAGAGAACTCAAATAGAAAATTAAATGACTTACTTTAGGGACTCAGAAAAATAAGAATAAGTTAAATCTAAATAAGTAGATAAGAAAAAATAATCAAGATTAAGAAGAAATTGGCACATAAATGAAAAATAATAGAAGCAATTAATGAAACAAGGAGTTGGTTCTTTAAAAATATAAACAAATAAGATCTTGCCAGGGCAGCACAATAGAGCCAACCCTATGAGCACAGGTGTGATTGAGCCAGCCCTGAAATTGTGAGCATGGGATAGCTGTCCCCATTTCTCATCTGGTGGACCAATCCTACAGCTGCCCAGGCCCAGACCCAGGGTTATGACTTGGCTTACCCAACATCCATCCCATCTATGATCTACTGAAGCAAGTGAAGGAACCTGACCTACAGTCCCAAAGCTTCAAGATCTCCACAACACAGGCTAACAACAGGATATCCAGGAGGAACCCTAGCGAGGGCCCAGCATCGATAGTGTAATAGAAACCAGAGGCCTTGAACCAGACCAATGACTCTTTGCAATGAACACTTGCAAGTAAAAAAATATGGACTAAGGGGTTCATGGCGTGACTCACTGTGTCACACTGCAGTTTGATGTGTGATGATGATGAGATGTTTAAGTTTTTCCCTTTATTTTATTTTTTTTCCTTTTCTCCTTAAATTTTTTTTTTTTGGGGGGGGGGGGGTGCAGGGGTGGAGGGTGGATTCAAAAGGATGGGGAAATGAATGGGATCAAGACACGTGATGTAAAAGACACAGAATAAATAAGGAAAGAAAAAAGAAAATATAAAGATCTAAGAAACCCTTAGCTCAACTAAGCCAAAGAGAAAAGACCCAAATTATTAACCTTAGAGACAAAAAGGGAGACATTACCACAGATACAAAAACAATTCAGAAAACTGTAAGGACACACCTTAAAAACTTATACTCCACTAAATTGGTACATACCAAAGAAATGGAAGAATTTTTAGTTGAATATGACCTTCCGATATTAAACAAAGATACTCAGTTTAAATAGGTCTATATGAAGAAATAAGATTGGAGCAGTTACAAGAAATCTCCCAACTAGGAAAACAAGTTCAGACCCAAATGAATTCACTGCTGAATTCTGCTTCTCGAGCTGTTCTGTAAAACAGCAAAGGAAGGAAGACTGTCAAAGTCCTTTGACAAAGCCAGTATTATCCTGATGGAAGAACAAGACAAAGATCCAATGGAAAAAGAAACACACGTGCAAAAATTCTCCAAATATTTGCAAACCAAATTTAAGAACATGTCAAAGAAATGATTCACTATGGTCAAGCTGGCTACATTCCAGAGACACAGGCATGGTTCAACATATGCAAATCATTAAATATAATAGGTGACAAAGATGGACTCGGGGACAGAAATTCTATGATCATCTCAGTAGATACAGAGACTTCTGTCAAAATCCAACATCTGTTCATCATAAAAGGCCTGAAGGAATGAGGACTAGGAGGAACACATCTCAGTGCAGCCAAGACTCTGTGATAAACCTGTGTCTAACAGCATTCCCCTCAGGTCAGCAGTGATCCAAGGGCGTCCACTTTCTC
>CABHPR010136108.1:20526-50271 GCA_902168415.1 Peromyscus melanophrys | reverse complement strand
ATTGGCAGCCCTGAGTGATCTATCCACGAAGAAGAGTACTGCTTGTGTTTTGCATGCCAATTTCTTTTTTCAAATTACTAGCACTGTGACGAATGTTTTTCCTCATCTGTTAGGAACTTTATCTTTTGCAAAACTATGGGTAACTGAGAAACTGACACAAATTTTAGTATACGCACTCTGAGAATACAATATTATTTAATGTTTCAAATCCATATCTGAATAATTAGCAACTATTAACTATTATTTATTGGGAAAGTTTATGGTAGCAGAAATTAAATTGCAATGAAGTAGAAGGGTTTGATTATGACAATTATGTTATCAGATTTCAGCTTTCCTCCAAAAACACAAAACACACAACCTAAAGAAGAGTTAGGACATCACTGTCATGATGACAGTGACCCAGGAAACAGCTGAGCGCCTTCTAAACTCCCAACACTTTTCTTGGTCTTTGTCTTAGTCACTGTCCCACTGCTGTGAAGAGACACCATGACCAAGGCAGCTCTTGTAAAAGGAAGCGTTTAATTGTGGGCTTTCTTACAGTTTCAGAGGGTAGTCCATGATCATCACAGTGGGAAGCAGACAGGCGTGGAGCTGGGGCACTGGCAGAGAACTTTACATCCTGAGCCACAGGCAACAGGCAGAAAACAAGGGACATTGCTGGGCCTGGCAAGGGCTTTTGAAACCGCAAAGCCCACCCCTAGTGACACACCTCCTCCAACCAGGCCACACCCCCTAATCCTTCCCAAACACTTCTACACCTGGTGTCTAAGGACTCAAATATATGAGCCCATGGGAGAGAAGTGGCGTTCTCATTCAAACCATCACTTTCTTAACGTATTTCTCATGTTTAGTCAAAGTAGAATCTATATGCTGCTTTAATGAATCAATGAACCAAGACTTAAAAATTCTTTCTACATCACTTACTCAAAACGTAAGTTGTGGATCTGGGCTTCTATTTAGAAAGCATTTAGCTTTTACAGTATCAAAAAGCTATGACAATGTATATATGCCATCCCTCTGAAAGAATTTATGAAGCCTTTTGAGTAGGAATTTCCTGAATGGGAATGAGCTTTTTCCTCTATAACTTAACAGACTAGTAAGGAAGCTATAATTTGTCACATTCTTACAACAACACACCTGAAGCAGTGTTTGTTCCCAAAGTCTGTTTGATCTTCTATTCCCAACACACAATAAGATGTAGCTCAGAATCCTTCTAGTCAACAATAAAATTAATAATACTGAGTCACAACCAACATTGTTTTGTTTTGATTCGTTGAAATAAAATATAGCCAAACCATTCCCAAAACATGTGCTGCGTATACTTCGTAGGAATCTGTGTGTTTGTGTTGTGTGCCTGTGTGTCCTTGTTATATGCCTTGTATTATAATGTAGACTATATATATATATATTTCTTACTTAGTATAGGTTGTGAGGGGTTTTTTTGTTTGTTTTGTTTTGTTTTGTTTGTTTTTTGGGGTTTTTTTAAAGTCAATAAATCACTCTTTTAGAATGGTTGTGACTTAGGCTGTTTTGTGGAAAAGTCAGACTAACTTCCCATGTTTTATTTGTCAGGGTTAGGGAGCAGAGGAAGTGCTCAGGTTTAATGAGCAGCCGTTAAGGATAATGCAGGGCACTTTATGGCTCCAAGAGGTACTAACTAGCTGCTGTTACTGTGTGTTATAATGACAGGCGATGATCACTTATGCTCTAAAGGTAATGCTGCCTGTATACTAACTATGTGCCCACACATGCCTAAGATCTTTACATCTGCCCATTCATTTAATCCTATAAATACAGAGAAGGAAAAGAAAGACTAGAAGGAAACTATGCCCAGAGTCCAACTGCTAGGACCTCACAGAGCCAAGCTGCAACCCATGCAGTAACTTCATAGCCCCTCGAATTTTTTTGCTTAAGAATATCCATGGGCCAGGCATGGTGGCACATACCTTTAATCCCAGCACTTGAGAGGCAGAGGGAAGTGGATCTTTGTGAGCTCAAGGTCTTCCTGGCTCACACAGTGAGCCCCAGGACAGCCAGGACTCCATACAGAGATTCTGTCTCAAAAAACAAAGAGGAGGGGGAGAAGATTCATCTTCTATCCAATGGGTGTGGGGTTTGAGATAAACTACAATCTGTAATTATAAATATCTCATCATATTATTAAACATAAAAAATTTTTAAAGCCCCAGGATCTTAGTTAACTGGAATAGTCCATTTGGAATCATTCTTCTGTATTTAGAAGAATAGATTGTATATAAACATGGTCACCAAGGATTCCAGGCACCATGTCCAGTAACTCAGACCAGGATACTGAATGATGAGAGAGTACCCTACGGGAGGGGAAGTATCTCCAAACCATACTAATCACCCACAGTGAGGCAATGGTATGGGTGTGTTGTATTGTGCCTCCAACCTGCTATGGTTTGGGTTGGCGTCCCCAGAACCACGTGTTAAAGTCTTGGCCTGTGATACTGCTGGAAGATGTTGGTGTTTGGGTGGGAGCTCCACCTCACACAGCTCCTCCCTAAACCCGCTCCTTCAAAGCCCGCCAAACACAGCTCCTCCCCCAGAGAGGCTCCTGACGACTGCCACGGGGATAGATATCTAAGCTGCATTCCCGGAAAGCAGACTCATCATTCTTCCGTCTCGTCCCCTTCTCCTCTCTGCAGGGCGGAGGAGTCGCCCAGGAGTGCTTTACCCGTTAAACCTGGGCTTTTCCTGATTGGTTTGTTGCGACGGGTTTGTTGCAACGGTGGAGAGGCCTTCAGGAGGCCTAAAACTTACCAGTTGGGGCCCATAAGAGGTAAGGTCTCAGTGAAGAAGTCATATTACTGAGAGCAGATGCTTGATTGGGTCATTGGGAACCTAGCCACTTCCTTCTGTAGTTTGGTTCTCTGCCGCTGTGACACGCGTCCATACCTGCGTGGTGTTTGAGTGTGTAATAAGTATTTTTATATTTTAAAGTAATCTACTGGCCAGCTCCTGCCGTGAGGTCCTGCCGTGAGGCCCTGCCGCGAGGTCCACAGGCCGAAAAGCAACAATTCAACCAATTGTAAACATCCGAAATGCTGAGCTGAAAGAAACCACTCTTCTTTGAGTTGATTGTCTCAGGATTTTTGTCCACTGACAGAAAGCTGACAGAGCCCTGGCCATGCTCTCACATAAACGGATCCCCAAAGTGACTCCAGTGTTGCCAATAGACCTGCCCGGAGGAAACAACCCACGGCGTCTCGACATAACACACGCTTGTTTTGTTGAGTTCTGAAATAGCTTTCAGGATAGAAGTCAATCATGTAACCATAGAGAATCAGGCTTATTGCGGGGTGAGACCGGCCGCTGCTAAGAGTACGATTACTTTAAAACAAAAGATATGCAGCCGAGCGGTGGTGGCGCTCGCCTTTAATCCCAGCACGTGGGCGGCAGAGGCAGGCGGATCTCTGTGAGTTCGAGGCCAGCCTGGGCTACAGAGTGAGTTCCAGGAAAGGCGCAAAGAATCACAGAGAAACCCTGTCTCGAAAAACATTGAATTATAAACTCCAACTCTGAGAAAAGGCCAGAAACTCCTAGTGCTTTAAAAGGAAGTGGGGAGGCATGGCAGATTCGTGAGAAGTACAGAGTGCAAGTGAAGCTTTGTATCCATACGGGGTAAAATAGAAGACTCAGGTGTAGTTTAAAGCTGTAATTCAGAATATATATACAGTGTTTATACGAAGCACACTCGAAATTTTCAGCTCTGTCCTTGCTCATAGAACACAATAATTATAGAGAAGTTAGAATGCTGACACTTTTCACAGCACTGCATTTTGGTGCACACCCAATACAATCCGCAAACGATGTGGTTTAATTTGCTGTGGTGTATATAGAATATATACTATAATCATGTACCTTTGCATAAAAAAGCATATGTAAGTTTTCAGTCTCTTACTGTTTTTCTATTAACATAAAAGAAAATTCTAAATACAATAAAAGTTTGGTTGCTTAAATGATACGATTTCCATATCTGCTTCTAGGGTATCTTTCAGTGTGTGAAAATTCAGCATTGTTGTCCAAGTTATAAATTAAATGATAGAGTATGTAAGGGTGGCCTACATCTTGAAAATGTATTCAAGAAGTGACTGCAAAGCCAATTCCCTGCCCTTGAAATTAAGTGCAGATGTATATTGCAATTACTAAGATAATAAGTGGACCCCTCAAAATTACTTTTTAATTTTGTCTCATTACATATTACTCCCTAGAAAATTTTCTAACTTAATGTCATAACTTTTCGATGCTTTGTAAAAGGTCTATATGGTGATGTTAAGTCTGTAATCCTGAAAAGAAATGAAAAAACCATGAATCAAATTAAGCACATGGGGAAATACAGACCCACATATGTGTGAAATTAGAGATACAGGCAAACACACACACACACACCCATATACACAGGCATATATGTATAATATATGTATAATATGTATATGTATAATACTTATATGTATAATATGCTCATAGCCTAAAAGATATTTTAAAATTTATGTCTGTCAGGAGCTGGAGAAATGGCTCAGCAGTTAGAACACTTGTTACTGTTGCAGAGGACCTGGGTTCAGTTTCGAGTACTGCTGTGGATATCGCTATATGTCAATAAACACTGATTGGCCAATAGCCAGACAGGAAGTATAGGCGGGACTAACAGAGAGGAAAATTGAGGAGGAAGGAAGGATAGGGAGACTGGCTGGAGCCGCGGCGAGAACAAGGAAGATGTAAAGTACCGGTAAGCCACGAGCCACGTGGCAAAGTAGAGATTAATAGAAATGGGCTAAATATAAGAGTAAGAGCTAGACAATGATAGGCCTGAGCTAATGGCCAAGCGTTTAAATTATGTAAGCGTCTGTGTGTTTATTTTGTAAGTGGTTTCTGGGACTGGCGGGACTTGGGAGCTGGCGGGACTTGGGAGCTCGAGAGAAATTTTCCAGCAACAGAGTACCACATGGTAGCTCACAACTATCTATAACTCCGGGTCCAGGGGCTGGGACCCACTCTTTTAATCTCTGAGGGTACCAGGCATGCATGTGGTGCACATATATACATGAAAATACATAAAAATATTAAATACACCTAAAAATATTTTAATTTATATTTGTCAGATTTTTAAAGCAAATGCCTTAAGTATTTTCACTCTGGTGGAGCAAATGGGAAAATGTGACTCCACCTCTGACATTCTTGTAACTCTAAGTAAATACAACTAGATAAGCCCCGAGTCAGCAAAAAACACTTCTGTCCGCATTAAAGAAAAAAGATTTGGCCAAAAAGCTTTACAGAAAACATAACTGAACAAATATTGAATAAAGTTGTGTTATTCTAAGACATACTTGCTTAGGTCTGTGACTTCATTTCTGAAGACTTAGTGTGGGAACCCTTTAAGCACAAAAGGACTGAGGCTGACTGGGCTGTTTTTATTAAACATTAACTTCTCTGGTTACATTAAATTGCAATGCACTGTTTGCTTTGAAAGGCAAGACAGTAGGAATATGTGTAACAAAATACCACCCAACTGTTAGACTCCCATTAACATTGTTCCCTAGTGAATTACCTGCTCATTACCCGCAGATCAGAAACAAGGTCGGGGCCAAAATCCCATGTGTTCACAACAGGGCTAAGAAATAGACAAGTAACAAGACAGAGATAAAACAGAACTCACTGATACATTGCTGGGCTCCTTCTGTACACTTCATACTGGGCTTTTCCTACTCTTCAATTTGTGGAGCCTTTCATCATTAGTTCAATTATCACCTGTCCCAAGGAGTTAGATGGAAATACTGGGATCCTGGCTAGCTGCCTTGCTTGGCAAATGCTGGTGTTATGTCATGAGTAGCGTATCTCACCTTGATGCTTATCTAGAGCCTAAATACACACCAGGAATGACTTCATCACCCTTCTTCTCTAGTTGCATTTCAAATTGCTTTACAAATTCTAGGCTGGTCTCTATTGCAGTATCTTCACCGCTTTTCCACTCCCCAAGTGAGAGAACTCCTGTCCATGTTCCCCAGTGTTCCTTCGAATGTCCACCATCCACGCTGTTGTTTCAGACTCACTCTGGGAATCCAGAGCATATTAGTTATTGTTGTGTCATGGTGACCAAATTCCCTGACAGGAAAAAAATTTATGGAAAGAAAGATTGATTCCTATTGGCCCACAATTTCAAAAGGATTCCATTCTATCGTGGCAGGGCAGCCATGGCAGTGCGGCTTATTGTGGCGGTGGAATTGTGTGGTAGAGGTTTGTTGACGTGGAAACCAACCAGGTTCCACATCTGAGCTATTCTGACTATATCCTGATTGAATATGAAAGCTTAGTTATAAATCTTTTGTTATTTTTTTCTATATATATTTTTGACATATTTTCTGTAGAACCGCTGTGGTCTCTTTGAGGCTTAGTTTGTATTTTAAAGTGTAATTTATTTACCCAGAGAAGGTCTGCTCTCATACAGCATCTGGTATTTTGTAGTGTTCCATTCAATAGTCAAATTTTCCATGTCTATCCATGAAGCCAAAGAAATCACTCACTTTACTGAAGAAGAAAAAAAAAAAGCAGTGGGAAATTTAACTTTCAGGTTCTATAGCTTTTGAAGCCAACTCAACCTCCCCAATCCCCCTTCTCTTCCGCTCCTCCAGGCCACTGTCCTACCCACCGTGTGGTAATGCTGACAGACTTGAGATGACAGAGTTGCATTTGGAGTTAGAAAGAGGACTTCAGATCCTGGGTCCACCTATTACTAGCTACTAAGTGACTTGAAGCAAATCGCTTAGTCTGTCCAAGGCAGTCTGTACCTGTAAACTAGAACAATGACAGTTCTCTCCCCGTGTTCAGTATAGCTTTTAGTATGTGAGATGAAACTCACCTTGCGTGTCTATGTTGCTAGAAAATACTTAAAAGAGGGACTTTTCGCCGGGCGGTGGTGGCGCACACCTTTAATCCCAGCACTCGGGAGGCAGAGGCAGGCGGATCTCTGTGAGTTCGAGGCCAACCTGGTCTACAGAGTGAGATCCAGGAAAGGCACAAAGCTACACAGAGAAACCCTGTCTCGAAAAAGAAAAGAAAAAAAAAAGAGGGACTTTTCCCTGATTGCATGCAAATGCTGAGGTACATGCTATCAGTTTGGCCAGCCATTGTACTCATTTGCATGGTCCTACCTTACATGTCCTCAGGACTCCAGAGAGCCACTCTAGCAGGCTTGTTATTGTCAGTATATTCTGCACTACCCTTCACACCACCTGCCCTGAGTCACAGCATCAGGCTTCCAAGAACCTCATCCCCCCCTTAGCCCAAGCAGTCAGCAGAAGGACACACCCACTGGTGTTCACTCACATGCTCATCCGCTGACCCTCTTCCCAGGACATCAGAGGCCACACCTTTACTATCTGTGCCTGTAATTCAGCATCTAAGCAGCTCACCCTGCCAGATTCTTCACTCCTGTACCAATCCTCTCGTAATCCCTAGAGGAGGATGGCCCTTTAACAACTTTAATGGAGTCTCTCATTTTCACCAAGAATTTATGACGTAATTTCACTTTTGTGCTTCTCACCTGCTATCATCCAGGAATTCTGAAACAATAGTTGAATATTTTCAGCACCAAAATAGTGTCAGGCACACCGCAGCTCCCCCACCCATGTCCTATTGAACTCATTGGCACAGTACAGGACAATTTTGAGCTGTGTAAGAACCCTGCCATGTTTTACTAGATCTCATCTTCAAGAGAAAACGCTCTCCCTGGCAACTAGGAGCCTGTTATAGACTGCTGCAATGTTGTCGCTTCTGTTGTTGCCCAAATGGAACCTTGAGATGGGCTTTTTTTTTTTTTTTACAGTGTAATTTCCTTACCATTTGCCAATTGATTATCCCCCAAAATAAGAGTTGGAAAGGAGGTGAATGTGGTTATAAAAGGACTTGAGAGGTTTCTTTGTGGCGATAAAGTAATTTTGTCTCTTTGATGTGGTGATGGATTCCGGAATCAACATGTGATCAAATTACATAGAAGAAAATCACATAGAGAAATGGCTACTAGAAAACCTGAGATTAGGGGATTGTATCCATGTTAATATTCTAACTATAGAACTGTGCTAGTTTTGTAAAACGTGACACATCCAACTAACACTGTGATGGCTGACACCCAGTCTGTGCATCCAGGACTTAACTAACACTGTGGTGGCTGGTACCCAGTCTGTGTATCCAGGACCTAACTAACACTGTGATGGCTAGTACCCAGTCTGTGCAGCCAGGACCTAACTAACACTGTGGTGGCTGGTACCCAGTCTGTGCAACCAGGACCTAACTAACACTGTGGTGGCTGGTACCCAGTCTGTGCATCCAGGACCAACTGGAAGGGAACTCAGGGCAGTCTGTTCTGGTGGCTTTATCTCTACTCAGTCCCTGATGTCTGCCAGTCTGCCTGCTTGCCCATCTGGACCTGAAGCTGCTGGTTTTTGATCAAACTAGGTAAAGGGTTTATGAGATCTTTCCATTGCTGCCAAGAATTGCATATAAATCCACGATGACCACAAAATAAAAGACTTTATTAGGAACATCCTAGAGGGATTTATGACTATCCAGATAAGACAGTATTCTTAAACAATCATCTAATTTTATGTCAATTTGTGTCAGAGCTTAAGGGATTTTGGTATCTGCCACTGGAAAGAATTCAATCAATGCAAATTATTCAAGGAGCCTGGAGCTATTCTATTAGCCTCTAGCATGAGAACAGGTCTCCTATTACACAATGAACTAATGGAGAATAATGTCTTCAAACAATCCTAGAGAATGACAGAGGTATTAGTTACTGGGGCTGCCATGAAGTCTTGGACTTGTGTCCTAAACACCAGAAATGTATTCTCTCACCATCTTGCAAGATGGAAGCCTGAAATGAGAGTGAAGCCTTGGCAGTGAGACAGGGGAAATTAGGGTCCCCTTATAATGTTCTCTGTCACATCAATAACAGAACTTAAGAATGGACTCAAATGCAAGCTCAAGGACAATTTTATTAGTGAAAAAGAAAACCTCAGGAGAAAGAGAAAAGCCATGCCATTTAAGCTGGCTTGGAAAGTTAGACATGGTAGAGAGGGAGGATTTAGAGAAAGAGTAAGGAATCTAGCGCATAATGTCAGGGAGAAAGCCCACACTGTTAGGGAAATAACACTAAGAAAGGAAGTAGAAGAAAAGGAAAAGCTACACATTTCTAAATTATTCAGAAAAGCAGGCAGGCTTACAGCTCTTCATAGCTGAGGTCCGAAGAGTTCTGCAGGAGAGGTGGGGATTCTGGGAAGGAAAAATAGAGTGTCTATTTAAAGAACTAATTATCACACCCACCTCTCTAACATCTCCTGGGGGGCTTTCAGCCAAAGTGACTGAACCAGCCCAACTGGAAGGTTAGGTCTCTACACAGGCCAGAGATCCATTCTCTTGACCAGGAGTTTTTTCCACTCCAGTAACAGACTCCCTTGGAGGTTCGGGGAGACCCTTTCTTTACCGGCTCCGTCTTCTGGTGGCTGCACCTGTCCTTTGTGGTGATGTCACTCTCCTGTCATGGCTGCTGCCACTCCCGGATCTTTCTCTGGGTCCCTTCTCCTCTTTCGGATCTTGTAAAGACACATCATTAGTTAGGGCTTGCTTGAGTAATCTGGGGTCTGTTGGTGTGGCAATATGAATGAAATCGGTCCTCATAATCTCATAAGGAGTGGCCTATTAGGAGGTGTGGCTTTGTTGGAGTGGGTGTGGCCTTGTTGTGCGTCACTGTGGAGGCGGGCTTTGAGGTTTCCTGTGTCTCAGTTGACTGCCTGATGCCTGCGAGATGTAGGACTCTCAGCTACTCCAGCATGCCACCATGCTCCCTGCCATGATGATAACGGAGTGAACTTCTGAAACTGTAAGTGAGTCCCCTCAATTGAATGTTTTCTTTATAAGAGCTGCTGTGGTCATGGTGTCTCTTCCCAGAAAATAAAAACCTAAGACAGTTGGTTAGTTTTGCATTACTATGACAAAAGAACTGACAGGGAAGGAAACTTATAGAAAGGTTTTTGGGTTCCTAGTTTTGGAGAGATTTCATCCCATCGTGGCAGAGATGCTCTTTTGTGGTGGGTAGGATCATGTGGAAGAGGCTTGTTCACCAGCACTGGACCAGGAAGCAGAGAATAGCTGGAACTAGGAGCCTGGATATAACCTGTAAAGGCTTACGCCATGTGACCTACTTCCACAAGATAGGCCCATGATAGGCCCCTACCTACTAAACATCCCATGGCCGTTTAAAACACATTACCAAGTGGGGATGAAGTGTTCAAAGCATGCATCTGTAGAGACATTTCAGATTCAAGCCACAACACAAGATATTCTCTCAAGACAATATTTTTTCATACAGAGTAGAAAAGAACAACCTAATTGAATATTGTCTTGAGGACACCTGTGTCAGAAACCTGGAACAGGTTTGTGTCCCTCCAGAATGCCAGAATTCACCGAATAACAAAGAATTCACAAGCTGGTGATTTCAGTAGCAGCTGTTTGTCAAATAATCCTGCCTACCTTGGTAATCTGACTGAGCAAGGGTAGGTTCTTTTATTCTAATCTTAACTACTAATATTAACTCTCATAATATTACACACATTACATAATAAATACCCATGTCTATCTATCTATGCATATGTGTGGTTTCCAGAAGGAGTAGAAGATAGAGTAAGGCAGAGTTCAGAAGATTCTATCAGTGGGCTGACAGAAATGCAAGTAGAATTTGCATTGATAAGATAAGGAACCCCAAACCAGCTGCAGGGCATCAGGTGCTGTTGAGACTGGGAGAGCCAGATTTTAGAGCAAAGCTGCAGAGTTGAGTCTAGCTGTGAGGTAAAAGTCAGAATTCGGGTCCAAGAGCAGGAAGTGCTAGGTTCGCATCCAAATGGGAGAGCAGACAGAGCAGCAGATGGCATTCAATAGACCCCATTAGCAGCAGAGGAGCCAAGCTGAAGCCCCAAGGACAGATAGACCTGGGTTCCATGACTGTTGGTTCTGGATGCATACCTCAAGTATCAGCCATCACAGTATTAAATATCCATCACTTTATGGGATCCAGGTGAGAAAGCAACACACTTTCCCTGATCTGGTGTGTCCAATAAGTTCTCAGGCCTGGTTTTTCCTGATAGGATTTTAATACACTCATCATATACTCCTACAATTTCAATTCATCTCTCTTGATAACTGTAAGAGTTTACTTTTCTCTTGCTGTCATAAAACACCATGACCAAGACAACTTATAAAGGGAAGAGTTTAACTGGGCTTATGTTTCCAGAAGGGTAGAGTCCATGTAAAGGCATGAGGGATGGAGCAGCAGCTGAGAGGTCACAGGTCAATTCACAGGCAGGAGGCAGAGAGAGTGCAGTAGGATTGTGGGAGGCTTTTGAAGCCCCAGTGTCCATCTCCATGACATACCTTCTGCAAGAAGGTCACACCCACTAATCCTTCTGAGACAGTTCTAAAAACTGAAGACTAAGTATCCAAACATATGAGCCTATGGAGGTCATTCTAATTTAAACTACAGCAATAACCCTAACTCTTCCCCACAAAGACAACACTAGTCCATTCACAAGTGCTTTACACCTCTCAGTAGGTCCCATCTCTTAACTTTGCTGCATCAACATTTAAGTGAGGGAGGGTCATTAAAACCACAGTAACCAGAATGCCTTGGTTAGTGCAGATTTATAGTAAATCTTGAAGCTGAGTAGTTGCCTCCTCACTTATTCTTATTCTCTAATATATTGAGTTTACTACTCTGTCCTTGCCTCCCCATATAAAGTTTAAAATAATTTTGTCATCATACAATGATGCACTGAAATTGGGATTGTCTTGAATCTGTAGATGAAATTGGGAAAAGTTGACATCACAACCCTGAACTTTTCTAGCCATGAATGTGAAGTAACTCAATTCATTTAGATCTTTTATGGGTTCTTCCAACAATTTGTAGTTTTCCTCAGAGAGATCTTATACACTTTGCTACTTTTTCTATTTCTTTTTTTCTAGACAAGGTTTCTCTGTGTAATATCCATGACTATCTTGGAACTCATTTTGTAGACCAGGCTGCCCTTGAACTCAAAGAGATCCTTCTGCCTCTGCCTCCTAAGTGCTGGGATTAAAGGTGTGTGCCACCACACCTGGCCTGAAATTAGGTTCTTAATAGAGTGTTGTTCTAACATGAAAGGCCATTTACATCACCATGTATATCATACATGAACAATTTTACAATAGGAATAGTATAAATGTGAGGTGTGGTTCTGTGGTAAACTGCTTGCTTACCGTGCATGAAGCTCTGGTTTCAATCCACAGCATTGCTATATATATATATATATATATATATAAATTGTGTTTCAGAAACTCTTAAAATGCTGTGATTTTTTATGTTTACCATTGCCTTCTCAAGATGATATCTTTTTTAATATATATAATTCTTTATTGATTCTTGGGGAATTTCACATCATGCACCCCAAATCCACTCACCTGCCAGTCCCTCCATATCATCCCCTCTCCCCTGCAGCATCCTCCCCAAAGAACCCTCCAAAAAAGTCAATTAAAAACAAACAAAAAACCATCTCTCTCCTCTCTCTTTCCAACACCTCTTCACTCATTCTAGTGGCATCGGGAGCCAAGGTGTGTCATGCAGGAAACTCTTTTGTCCAATCTGCCCCATCTGCAAAATTGTTCATTGCAATGAATGAGTCATTGGTCTGGTTCAAGGCCTCTGGCACACCATCATCACTGGACCCTCACACAACACTTTCCTTTCCTACCTGATGTATTCAATCAAACAAACTCTGAAGGCTGAATGACTTTTCTTCCTATGTTTTAAAAACAATATTTCTGGTACTTTTATCTCTGTAGTCCTTTTTTTCTGAAAGTTTGATTGTTTCTCACTAATTAAATAAGAATGTAATCAGCCACATTATCTGTTCTGTGTAGATTCCCATCCCTTTGGCTATATTGCAACCCAGAAAGAGAAGTAGCAACATCATATTCCTACACAGTCTTTAAAAAATTAGACATAAGCTATGTATGGTGGTACAAGCCTATAAGCCCAGTACTTGGGAGGTATAAGCAGGATGGTCAGTGTTATGTCTTTCTACCTAGAAAGTTCAAGGCTAGCCTGAGTTGTATAAAACCTTGCCACACAAGGAAACAAACAAAATTAAACATAAGATATAAATGAGTGGTTCATTTCTTCAACAGTGACTGCACAGATTAGAGAAAAAGTAGTAGTTTAGTGAGATGGGCAGCTATAACCCATGGCATCCATCACTTAGGAATTCTGTCTCTTTGTAGCCTGTGGATTTCCTCTGTTTTCAAACTCTAGATTACAGGATAAGGAGACAAGAGAAGTGGAGGGAAGACTCTGCTATTTAAGCAGGTAGAGCATGCTACTTCTATTCACACGTTCGATGGAAAACCTTGTGTGGTAGTTTGAACGTAATTGGCCCCCATAATTTCATAGGAAGTAGCACTATTAGGAGGTGTAGCTTTGTTGGAGTGGGTATGGCCTTGTTGGAGGAAATGTGTCACTGTGAGGGCAGGCTTTAAGATTTCCTGTGCTCAGAATACCTCCAAGTTTCTCAGTTGACTTCCTGTTGCCTCTGATCAAGATGTAGCCAGCACCACATCTGCCTGCATGCTGTCATGCTCCCCACCATGACTGAACCTCTGAAACTATAAGCAAGCTCCCCAATTAAATGTTTTCCTTGTAAGAGTTGCCATGGTCATGGTGTTCCTTCATTGCAATAGAAACCCTAACTAAGACAGAAATTGGTACCAGGAGTGGGGTATTGTTGTGATAGGCCTTACCATGTTTTTGTTTGAAGTAATATTGACTTTGAGAGTTTGGGTTTGGAAAGCAGTGAAATACTATAAGCACTGCTAATGAGCCATAATAGTAGGAGCATGGAAGACAGTGGTGCTGAATGTGATTTGATGAACTCTGGGTATCAAGAGGTTTCAGAGAAGAATTTAGTATGTAGGCTAGAAACTGGTCATGTGATATTTTGGTGAAGAAAGTGGCTACTTTTTGTAGCCCTTGTCCAAAGAGTCTGCCTGAGGCTAACATGGAGAGTTTTAGATTACTGCCTGAGGCTAAAGTGAAGAGTTTTGGATTAATTCCATTGGCAGAAGAAATCTCAAAGCAGCCTAATATAGACACTCTATCATGTGGTTATTAGTGGTAACCCTAATGAAGATTTACAGTGAAAAGGAGTAAACTGAGCAGAGTAAATTACAAAATGTAAATTTGAGGAGAAAAAGAGAACCAGGAAGTAGAATGGAGCTAAATCCTGTGTTCAAGGAGATTAATGGATTTTAAAAATGGAGTAAAGGGAGTGGTGACCTCAGAGCAACACCTCACCCAGCTAAATTTCTAACTTATGAAAAGGAACTAAAGAAAAGCTTAGAGCAGGGTGTGGTAGGACCTTTAATCCCAGCACTGGGAAGGCAGAAGCTGGTGGATCTCTGAGTTTGAGGCCAGCCTGGTCTACAGAGCAAGTTTCAAGACAGCCAAGTTTAGGCAGTGAAGGACAGAAAACTGGTGAATATGTAATTGAATGAGGGGCTATGTTCCAGCTCCAGTAAGCAACAGAACTTGATAGCTTTGGCCACATGGTCCTGGCTTTAATAGTTAAGGATAGAAGAAAAAGATTATGGAATTTGCCTCTGCACCTAAAGAAAGCTGCTGAGGCCAGGCTTGCATCAGGGGTGTTCCTGAATGGAGGCCTAGTAGAGAGGCCATTGTGTGAAGCTGTGAAGTTGAAGCCTGGATTGCCTTGGAGAACCCAAGATGTTAGAGATGCCAGAATTGAGGGATAATTGCTGAGGAGAGCTATTAACAGGGAGTATAAACAGCCCAAGAGAAAGAAGTGTGTTGCAGTCAACAAAGTTGAATGAAATTGGAGATCTGAAGAACAATTGGACATCAGACATGGAGATTCAGAGTTTGGAATTTGACCAGCTGGTTTTCAGTCTTGCTTTGCTCCAGTATTTCCTCACTATGCTCCTTTCCCTGCATTTTGAAATGGTAATGTATATCCTGTGCCATTATATGTTGGAAGTATATGATCTGCTTTTTGATTTTGATTTTTACAGGTGATTAAGTTAAGAGATTGCATGAATCTCAGAAGAGACTTCGCACTTTGAACTTTAAAACATTGTTGAGACTGTGATAGACTATGGGAACTTTTGAAGTTGGACTAAATGAATTTTGCAATAGGATATCGTTACAAGCTTATGGGGCTCAGGGAGTGGGATGTGGTAGTTTGAATGTAATTAGCCCCCGAAATCTCATAGTGAGTAACACTATTAGGAGATGTGGCTTTGTTGGAGTAGGTATGGCATTGGTGAAGGAAGTGTGTCACAGTGGGGGCATGTTTTGAAGTTTCCTATGCTCAGGATACCACCCAGTGTCTTAGTTGACTTTCTATTGCTTTCTGATCAAGATGTAACCAGTACCACATTTGCCCGTATGCCACCATGCTCCTCACCATGACTAAACCTCTGAAACTGTAAGTGAGCCACCCTAAATAAATGTTTTTCTTATAGGAGTTGCCATGTTCAGGGTGTCTCTTCACAGCAATAGAAACCCTAACTTGTAAATGGAGCCAGAGCTTTCTGTCCCATCCACACAATTATACCTAGCAGTCACTTCCCAAATTACCAGAGATTTATATTAATTATAAATGCTTGGCTGATGGCTCAGGCTTATTACTAACTAGCTCTTACATTTATACTAACCCATTTCTATTAATCAATTTATTGTCACATGGTCCGTGGCTTACTGATCCTCTGGCATCTTGCTCCTTGGGAGGCTGCCCCGACTCTGCCCTTCTTTATCTCCATCCTTAGTTTGATTGTATTGTCTAACCTTATCTTGCCTCACCATTGGCCAAACAGCTTTATTATCAACCAATAAGAGCAACACATATTCACAGCATACAGAAGGACATCCCACAGTATTTCTCCCTTTCTGTCTAATCAAAAAGGAAGGTTTTAATTTTAACATAGTAAAATTACATATAACAAAATGGTTATCAAGCAAGAATTTCAGTTACAATTTTTAGTCTATTTGTATTTGACAAAATTAGAGAAAATATTCAATTATCTATCTTATCTTAGTGAGTCTAAAGTTTCATATCTAATTTATCTTTTATCATAAGAAAGGAAAACAATTATAATTATCTAGTTTTCAACTCCATCAAAGACCCCAGAATGATATAATATTACTTGAGTAAACAGGAAGTGCATTGCAAGCAACTTCCAAAACTCCAGAAATGACAGAGACATCTGGCTGCGTGGACAGCCACCCAAAGTTCTTCTGTAATGCTGGGGCATGCATCTTCAGCCTATAGGCCTAGAGTATCTGGCAGACTTTTTAGTGAAGCAGGAAATTTGAAGGACTGCCCCACCTATATTGGCAAAGTTCATCAGTCACTTTCCTCTGTGTTCTGAAGAATGTCTGGCAGTTTCTTCTGTGAAGCAGGAACCTGAAGGACCATCCCACCTTGTTTTGGCAAAGTTTAGCAGTCACTTTCCTGTGGGTCCTGCATGTCCAGTTATACAGCTTACTGTCAAGCAGTCCAGGCAAGAGCAGTTTCTTGCCTAAATGGCTAGCCTTACCACAATGAAAGTAAACTCCATAAAGGAGTTTCTTCAATGCCCATCATCCTTTTTGAAGTAATTGGTGCTGCCAGAAGCAGACATGTCTTACTGTCAAGAAAAGCCTAAGTTCTTAAAACATTTTAAATGCCATATTTTGTAAGTCATTGAAGTGTTTGAAGATTATCTATCTAATTGAAATATATCTTTATATACCTAGAAAGCCTAACTAATATGGCTATAAGTTTCACTATTATAGATGACTATTAATCTGTATTTTTAAATTATATATTACATTTTTAAATGAGCTATATAAATACCTTAAAAAGAGTAGAACTATACATACATTTTAATAAAATCAACTTTAAATTTGTATCAATAAACTAAAATCCATACCAATGTAAAATATTTTGAGATTAACAGTTGTTTTTTATATTAAAGTAGACTCGATAATCATAATAATCTACCATTTTCCCCATTATTTCCATATCATATCCCTCTTTCTTCTTTAGAAAGAGATTGACTACGACCATTAACAATTTATAACCAACCCCCTAAACAAAGACAAACATCTATAATCTTTTTGGGGGAAAGTGAGTGTAGTTTTCTAGGCTACTTCCTGTTGATTAGAGGCACTTATGGGGGACCCTGAGAAAATCAGGGCAATTGTTAAATCTTGGCTGTAGTACTATGTGAGGCTGGATCATCTTAGTAGCCTTGAAGCTGTTTTGGATGCTGGATCATCTGGGCTACTGTTTTGTTTTTTTTTTTTTGCCAGGGATGGCATATAAGATGGCTGACATGCTGCCCCAGAGATTGGAGAAAAGGGGACCCAAGATTGTGGACCATCATCCATCCGTGTGTTCCCCTCCGGATCTTCTGCTTAGCATGCCTCTAGAGGGCCAAGGCAGAAATGCCTATCTGTCCCAAGGTCATGCTTTATGGTGTGCACATGTCATGCCCTCCTCCATATAAATATTTCTTGTAATACTAGTCTTTTTCTTCTATCTGATCTTCATGTTCTGTGTTCTTAGACCAATGGTGATTTTTGTGATGCAGGAAAGGAGTGATGTAAATTTCACAGGAAATTATACAGAGATGATCACTCAGGCTGGGGTTGAGGCAGTTATGTAGTTCATGGAAAAGAACCTGCAGCCTGGAGAAGCTTTTTAGGCTTGGATAAACTGTACCTAATGTATGGTCAACTATAGCATATAGATGATGTGTATCAACACACTGGACTTAAATTGGCCATGACGAATAATTCAGTTTCTGAGGATATTCCAAGGACATTGTATAAAACTTGAGACCTTAAGGGGTATTGGCTGAAGACTGTGGATGGAGTAACATATAGATGGGATGACAAACTAAAAGTGTGGGGACCTAGAATAGGAGGAGAATAGTGGCCTCCACCAAGAAAGGGAGATGGCAACTTTAATTCAGATACTTTTTATTCCTCCTGAAGGAGTGTGGAGATAATGTGACAACTGATGGAGTGATTGCTACAAGCTTTTTTGGGTTCCTAGATTGAAAAGAGCTGCCAGAAAAGGTGAGCTTCCTTTCATATAAATTAGATTAGGTCTTCCTTGGAATTGTTGGATATAGAAGGACAGAAGTTGCTGACTTGCAGGGACAGATTTCTTGTCTGAGGTCATTATAGCCCACCAGTCATGGGGCTTAGTGTTTGCAGAGGGCTGAGGAGGAACTTAGGCTGCTACAGGGGTCTTGAAGTTGGAGCAGACTGTGTGAGAAGGAAATGATTGTCTGGTACATTGACCACTGTTCTTATTTTTACCTTTTTTGCGAAATTGCATGTTGCTAGCCTTTGGGTCAAGAGCTCAAAAGATTGTATAATCACTAATAATAAAAATAGATTATGCTTGCTTTGGTGTTAAGTCTGGGATAGTTCCTGTGTTTAGTAAAAGATGATGAAGAATATATTGGTGATTTTCTAAGAATAATTTTTGGAATCATGAGACATTTTTTATTGGGTGATTTCCCCTTTCTTTCTGTTCTCCCTTTTCTTATGATAATAAAAGACTGAGGTCACCAGGGCAAAAGCAGAAGCTAAAGAAGCTGTAGCAAAAGCTAAGAGAAGTTAGAGAAGCTAAGAGAAGCTAAGAGAAACTAAGAGAAGCTAAGAGAAGCCAGCGAAGCAAAAGAAACTTAGCAACTGCAGAAGCCGGAAGTCACCTGTCAGCTTGCACAAACATTCTCTCTGAGTCGTTATTGCGCCTTCCAGGTATCCCATCCTTCAGACCCCCAAAACTGCTGAGGCTGGTCCCCGGTAGTTTTTATTGGTGTCTCGTTCCCTTGCTCTGAAAATATATAAACTTTTAAAGGCAACATACATATCTTCATTAATACAAATATAAACTGTGCTTTGTACACAAGCCACCCAAAGATAATTTTTTGTTTTATGTCTGAGCAGGTAAAATATATGTCATGTGTCTTATAGTTACTTTAGGTTTATTTTCCCATGTCTGCAGTTAGAATTTCAGGGGGGTCTTCCTCCATCAAACCTGGTTTCTTAATGTGGAATGCATCCACAGCTTCTCCTTTTCTGTGGAAATAAAAACAGAACCTCTTTCCAAAAGTAACATATCTAATTTAGCAGCTTTTGTAATCAAATGTCTCTCAGCAGTTTGCTCATTAACAGTCAAAAACTCCAAAGAAAACACAATAAAATAAAAAATCCAGACTCACAATGTATTTCCCAATTTTATAAGACTTATTATATTTTTCATTACTCTATTCCTTTTTAAAGGACTTTACTATTATTTAATCTACCCTTTTTCTTCCTCTCACAAGGCTACATATTTTTAAAATATATTATAATCCTTTTAGAGGTCTTTTTGTCTGAATTTGTTTTTACTGTGTATCTTTAACCCTTTTTGTTTACATGAGCGAAAGCCCTAAATCCACCATACAGAGAGTGGTGAGTGGCTGGGTGAAGCCTCTCTGAATTGTGGCCAGTGTTGGAGAGTGCAGGAACTCGCCAAGCTTCAGCTAAAGCCCACATGTTGTGCCCAGAACATCTCTATACCATGGCCCATACAAAAGACATGATTTATGAAGCTGCTCTCGGCTCCATTTTTGTGTAGTAGAATCTTTTTAAAGATTTCTTGGCTTATATGGATCCAAGCCAGACAGTGGGTGCCATATGTAAACAGAGGCAGAACTTTCTGTCCCATCCACACAATTATACCCAGTGGTCACTTCCCAAATTACCACTCAGAGATTTATATTAATTATACATGCTTGGCTGATAGCTCAGGCTTATTACTAACTAGCTCTTAATTTAAACTAACCCATTTCTATTAATCTATTTATTGTCACATGGTCTGTGGCTTACTGATCCTCTGGTATCTTCTCCTTGGATAGCTGCTGGAGGCTGCCCCAACTCAGCCCTTCTTCATCTCCATCCTCAGTTTGATTGTACCACCTAAACTTATCTTGCCTCACCATTGGCCAAACAGCTTTATTATCAACCAATGAGAGCAACACATATTCAAATCATATAGAAGGATCTCCCACAGCACAAACTAAGACATCTTGTCACCTGGACATGTCTAGCTGCTAGGAAATCTGATAGTCTCAAGTTGGGTGGGGATGTGCTAGAGAAAACTGGATTGTCATGAAGTAGAAGGAGGGGGTGTTGGCAGTTCCTTTAACTAATAGTCAACTCTAGGATCTTGAAATCGATGAATATTGTACAAATAGACTTCATTTAATTTTTACTGTGTCTCTATGTCTAAGAAAATTATTGCTAAGAAGAAATTGATTAGATAGGGAAAATGACATTTCAGAAGGAGAAAAAGGAAAATAATTCACCAGCTTAAATACAGAAATGTCAAAATCACCCAGTTTTATGTATTAATTTATAGAATAAATAATTCCAAAGTTGGAGAAAAGAGTGTATTTTCTCATATTAATTATTCATGGTGCTAAAAATTAACCTTTATAAAAATAAAACTGATTTTTCTTCTTAATTAAACTAAATAGAAGCTTTAAAAAGCCAAAAAATTGCTCTCCACTTTAGGGATCTTGACTATTTCTTCAGTTTTTGTTTTTGTTTTGTAAGTCCAAAGTAAACTAAATATTATGCCCTTAAAATTTAGAGCTGAAAACTTTTAATAGGAAATGATTCTTTTGCTAGACAAAATTCTCCTATTTATTAAATCAAATTAATTCTGAACAGCAATTATCACCACTTAGAAAGCAGCAAGCAAAATTCTTGCCAAAATGTGGGTAGACCTATATTTTCCCCAGCCTACTCTCTTTTTATTTTAGTCCCTCAGGAGCTGTTAACAATCACCCTGCATTTACAAAAGCACTGAATTTTATATCTATCAAATGTTACCACCTTCTGTTGAAGTGATAGGTAATGTTATAGAAGGAATGTTCCTATTACCCATAACGTTCGTATGTGGAAATAAGTCCTAACCTCTGATGTATTTGAATTTGGAGCTTTGAGAAGCACCCAGATTTGGAAGAGGTCCTGATTAGGGGTGGGAGGGTAGAGGGAACTCCACAAAAGGATTGGAGCTTTTGTAAGACAGTGAGAACTCAGGCTTTTTCTACCTAGTGAGGATACAGTGAAACATTGGCTATTGGGGCTGGAGAGATGGCTCAGTGGTTAAGAGTATTTGCTGGTCTTGCAGAAGATAAAGGCTTGGTTCCAGCACTCACATGGGGGCTCACAGCTATCTGTACATCTCCTGTTCCAGGAAATATAATGCTCTTTTCTGACTTCTACAGGCACCAGGCACATACATATGTGATACGTATACACACATACATGCAGGCAAATACTCACACATATAAAGCAAAAACAAGTAAATATTTTTAAAAAATTTATTAATTCTATGTGTATGGGTGTTTTGTATAAAATGTCTGTGAACAACATTCATACCTAGTGCCTACAGAGCCCAAAAGAGGGCATAGATCTCCTAAAACTGGTGCCATAGACAGTTGTGAGCTGCCAGGTGTCTTGCGGGCCGCAAGAATATATCATAGAGATTCAGCTATGTGTTGAAGCTGAACTTTGACCGGCCAAGGGTCTGTCAAAAGGCAAAGCCATTCATTATGAATATTTGGTGTTACCTAGCCTTTAATATTCCAGCTGTCTTCTGCTATGAAATCCTTCTGTGCCCAGACCAATTGGTAAAGAGTTCAGCTCCCCAGACCTGCTGAACTACTAAGTTACTAACTGCCCTGCTGAGTTTAGGAGACTCGGACCATCCCCTTGCCTTGAGGAGGCCTAGTGGTTCTCCAGAGCGTTACTAAAAACAAAAGAGGTTTTTGCATATCAAGGTTAGAGGTAAAACAACATTCCTGAGGAGGCAGGGAACAGAAGAGGTGCCCAGGGAAAGAAAAGGCAGGCATTTTCTGTAGACAGGGACAAAACAGCTTGGCGAGAGAGAGAAGAGAGGACGACAGAGGTTCTATAGAGGGTAAGCAGATCTCGAGTGGAGTTTTCCAGGAGTAGAGCGCAGCAGAGATGGAGAAAGGGGATACAGAGGACGAAGATGAGGCTGGAAGCATAGGAGTTTAGTCTATGGCAGGACAATGAGCTGGGGAGCTGGACGGAACTGCAGTTATGGAGACAGGATTTCATCCCAGAGAAATAAAGTAGACGGATATAGAGCTTGGTATGTCTAGAGTTGTTCCTGCCTTGAATGCCTGGTAGAGCTATAGCCGAGTTAATAGAATTTTGTCTTAGAGGAACAAAGTTAACAGACGTAAGAACATAGTGTACGTAGATTTTTTCCCCCCTGATATCCCACACCAGACACAGCAAAACCTCCTTGGACCCTGGGGAATTGATACAGGTGGGTGCTGGGAATCAAACATGGGTCCTCTCGAAGAGCAGCCAGTGCTCTTAATCACTGAGCCATCTCCACAGCTCCATGAATAAATCTTAATAAAGGAGGAAGAGGAAGGAGAGAAGGGAGAGGAGGCGGTGTCAGCAGTAGCTACTTGCCAGTCAGGAAGGGAGCCCTCTCCAGGAAATCAAATTCTCTGATACTTTGATCTTGAATGCTCAAGCTATGAAAAATAAACCCCCGCAGTTTAAGCCACTCAGCCTGTGCTATTTCTTAGGGCCACACAGATCCATGGGTTAGAGTCATGGTCCCTGCTTCGGGCCATTGGGAAGTGATGGGACCTTCCAGAGGTGGAGCCTAGAGGGAGGTCTTTAGGTCACTGTAATGTGTTCATGTCCTTGGCGGGGTAATGGGACCTCAGTGCTTTCTTCTTCCTCTCTTTTCTCATTTTCTGGCTGAAGGTAAGCAGTTGCAGTATGATGTAACCTCATGGCTACCTGCTACAGGCCCACAGCAACACAACTCCTCACAGACTAGGCCCTCTACAACTATGAACCAAAGTTGACATTTTTCTTTGTAAAGTATGTCAAGTATTTATTGTGGCAGAAAAATGACGAACACGCACCACTAAAACGGATTCAGACAGATTGAAAACTGGGCTGGAGCGATGTTTCAGAGGTTAAGGGTGTGTCCTTCTCTTGCGGAGGACCCAAATGTAATCCCTAACACCCACAGTGGGTAGCTCGCAAACACCTCTAATTCTATATTGGATGTCTCTTGCTACTGAGGGCCCTGGCATTCACATGTACAGACTCACATATAGACTCATACAACACATGTGCATAAGTAAAAATAAGAATTAAATAAACCTTTACAATGAATTAAAGAACTTAAACACTAATAGAAAATTGCTGTGTGAAGTAGAAAGGACCAAATGTGATGAGGTTAAACATACTCTGCCCGTATGATAGACACACTGCTGTAGAAGTGAGCCACAGTGGCTGTGAATTCAGTTTTCAGATCCACACGTAATCAAGGAATCTTCCACCACATATGAGCCTATTTGCCCTAACCCAGCGGCAGGGGAAAGAATAATAGAAAAAGAGCAAAGAGAGAAAGAGAAAACACTCACAAAAAAGAGCCTCAGGTCTGAGTCCAGAGAAATCATTAGCCCTATGAGTGTCAATTTTTAGTTCTGTGAACTTGGGAATGTAATTAACCTCTCTGACCCTCAATTTTTTCCTGAGTGAAATGTAGATAATACAAAATGTCACATTATGTTCTGAGGACTGAATAAAATATGTACTAATAGTGGGGAGATTTAGGTTTTGGTCATTTAAGATCTCAATCTGGTGATGGTCAACTCTTCTATTACTCTAGATGATATAAGAAAAGTGTTAATCATAGAGTTCTATCCTGTGGTCTCAAGGGTAGGGCACTTATGAAGGCTAGGATAGCCCAAGTTTCTTACTGGAAATTCAAGTCTCCAACAGAAACATATCAAGTGGAATGCATCCTTTGAGAATTGCTGCTATTGAAAAACCAGGGAACCATCTGGGTTTTTGTCCTTTTTTAGACTCAGTTGTTCATTTCTCTTCTGAATCTGTTACTAACACAGCTTTCCTAGAAAAGTTCCTTATCTATTGTCCATTGCTTATGACTGATGAGCCCACAGACCAGTAGAACAGTTAGGTAGTAAATGCTTAGCATCCTCTTTATTATTAGAACAGAATTTTTGGTGTTCTGTTGTGGCATATCTGTATACTGTGTGAAGATGTACTGCTGTGATTGGTGTAATAAAAAGCTGAATGGCCAGTAGCCAGGCAGGAGGTATAGGTGGGATTTCCGGAGAGAGAAAGGAAGAGGAGGAGGGGCCTAGGCACGTGGGAAATGCCAGGAAACACAGAAAGGAAACAGGAGGTGCAAAATGGAAGACAGGTAACACCACTTGATAAAACATAGATTAATATAAATGGGCTAATTTAAGTTATAAGAGCTAGTTAGGAACAAGCCTAAGCTATAAGCTGAGCTTTCATAATTAATAAGTCTCCATGTCATTATTTGGGAGCTGACTGGAGGGACAGAAAAAGATTTGTTACAGTGTTCAGTGTGGAAAAACTAATCAGCTGAACCATTTTAATGGAAGAATATTGTCTTAACAATGCAGCTTGCCCTCTTCTGTTGTGGGACACTGTAGCTAGAGTTTTCCTACCGGGCCCACAGTCAGGACAAATCTCTCTCACCCGCCAGTCCCACAGCCGCTCAGACCCAACCAAGTAAACACAGAGACTTATATTGCTTACAAACTGTATGGCCGTGGCAGGCTTCTTGCTAACTGTCCTTATATCTTAAATTAATCCATTTCTATAAATCTATACCTTGCCACATGGCTCGTGGCTTACCGGCATCTTTACATGCTGCTTGTCCTGGTAGCGGCTGGCAGTGTCTCCTCAGCCTTCCACTTCCCAAAATTCTCTCCTCCTTGTCCCGCCTATATTTCTTCCTGCCTGACCACTGGCCAATCAGTGTTTTATTTATTGACCAATAAGCAACATGTTTGACATACAGACCATCCCACAGCAGGACACTTTGAACTTTCCTCTTAGAAAAATAGTATAGTAGCTGAGCACGATGGAGCACACATTTAATCTCAACATACAGGAGGCAGAGAGGCAACCTGATCTCTGTGAGCTTAAGGCCAGCCTAGTCTACAAAGTGAATTCTAGGACATCCCTGAAGAGATCTTGCCTTCTAGAAGAAGAGGAGGAGGAGGAGGAGGAAGAGAAGGAGGAGGAGGAAGAGGAGGAAGAGGAGGAAGAGGAGGAGGAGGAGGAGGAAGGATGAAGAAGAAAAGAAAAGAAAAAAAGAAAAGAAAAGAAAAGAAAAGAAAAGAAAAGAAAGCCAGGTAGTGGTGGTGCACACTCAGGAAGCAGAGGCAGGTGGATCTCTATGAGTTTGAGGCCAGCCAGGGCTACAGAGTGAGTTCCGGGACAGTCAAAGCTGCACAGAGAAATTTTGTCTCAAAAACCAAAACAAAATAAAGAAAAAAACAAAAGAAAGAAAGAAAGAAAGAAAGAAAGAAAGAAAGAAAGAAAGAAAGAAAGAAAGAAAGAAAGGTAGTGTAGTGTAGGAGAAAGTGGTTCAACTTAGGACCCCATAACAGGGCTCAAGGACTGGGACATCTGCTCTCCATCTCATGACTATGCAGACTCATCCAGCCTCTCTAAGTCATTCTTCATGTATAAGAATACATGTTGGGCCAAATGAGCTCTGAGGACTACTCTAGAGCCACATTGAGTTTCTCCATATTTAACATTATTTTCATTTATCCTCATCTACAGGAATTATGAAAATGGGTTCTGTTCCTTCTCATCTCTCACCACTCATCTTCAAACTATGCCAACTACACTAAATATAGGAATTATGCTCCCACTTAAGAGATTTTCTCTTACTGTCTTCTTTGGATAAGATGCTGGGAAGCTACCCTCACTTCTCATAGTTCTGCTCAAACCATCTGAAAAGCCCTCCCTAAGCTCCTGTGCCCTGGAACCTGCTCCATCCCTTTCTCTGTCTGAATATCTCATTGTTTCCTGTTTTTTCAAAGATGTATTTATTTTGATTTTAAGTGTGAATATTTGCCTACGTGTGTGTGTGTGTGTGTGTATGTGTGTGTGTGTGTGTGTGTGTGTGTGTATACACCACATGTTGTATGTATGTACATGCACCACATGCATGTCTTTTGCCCACCGAGGCCAGGAGAGAGCATAGAGAGCATCAGATCCTCTGGAATCAGTTTAGAACCAGTTGTGAGTTGCTGACTTGGTACTCCAAACCAAGAGTCCTTCTCAAGAGCAGCATGTGCTCTCACCTGCTGAGCTCTCTCTCTCCTCCCTCTCTACTTTGCTGGAGAAAAGCACTCCAAGAAGTTGACTACAAGTTAAGTATATATACTTACCACACACCTCGTGTGGATTATCTGTGCCACCCAGGGAGCTTACACTTCTGTCTTCCTTCTTGTCACACTCTAATGCCTCTCTCTCAAATTCTTCCCACTGATCCTCCACTTCTCAGCAAGATGAGATCACTGTCTTACTCAATACAAATAGAAACTAGCAATGAATCATTTCTCTAGTCTCCATACCACAAAGTCTACCTCATCCCAGTAACTGAACCAGAACTCTGAACCCAGCTGCTTCCTGCAATAAGCGCAGTGACTGTTATCTCAAGGGCCTGCAAACTGATAAGATTGTCTTCCTCGACCTCTGAGCTGTGGGCGCCTTTTCTTGCCCTTTACTTGCTCTGTTATGCTGAACTACTCAGCTCTTTTCTTCTGAATGCATGCACACATTCTCAAGTATCTTCATTTAGCAACTATTTCAAAACTATCTTTCTCTCAAATAACACATTCTGGTCTGCTTTCCCTTCAGAACTTCTCAATACTCGCCCTCTGATCCTCTTTCCCTTTCCTTTTCATTCTAAGCTAGCTTCTGTGGCTGCCTTCTGTCACAGACTTTCTTTTGGATCACCAGCTCCCAAATAATGACTCGGTGCCTCCTTGTTATGTATGAAAAGCTTGGCCTAAACTTAGGCTTGTTCCCAACTAGCTCTAATAACTTAAATTAAGACAGTCGGTGGTGGCGCACGCCTTTAATCCCAGCACTCGGGAGGCAGAGCCAGGTGGATCTCTGTGAGTTCGAGGCCAGCCTGGTCAGAGCAAGATCCGGGACAGGCACCAAAACTACACAGAGAAACCCTGTCTCGAAAAAACAAAAAAACAATCAAACAAACAAAAACAAAAAACAATCAAAAAACAAAACTTAAATTAACCCTTTTATATTAATCGATGTTCTGCCACAGGCTCGTTACCTCTCCTCAGTACCATACGTCCGACCTCAGCGTCTCCCTGGCGAATCTCTGCCTCTGTGATTCTTTCAGGTTCCTCTTTCCCCACAATTGCCGCCTATCCGCTCCTCCCCAGCTACTAGCCATCCAGCTCTTTACCAAACCAATCAGAAGGTGCCCTAGGCGGGTGAGGTAAAACAGGAACATCTTCACACAGTGTGATCAAACATCCCGCCACAGCCCTCCATTCTGTCGCAGCTCTGTGGTTCCTACATCGCTCTGATGACCTGTGCTGCTCTTGCGTTGACCATGTCTGCTTTCTCTTTCTTTCCTCTTCCCTGGGCTTCCAGAATGGTTTTGTTTTTTTACTTAGTGATTGTCTTTTTCCCTATCTCATCTGAAGTTTTCTTTTCATATACACAAGTTTGGTTTTGTTGTCCTTGCTGTTTTTCCCAGCTTGGCACAAGCTACAGTCCTCAGAAAAGAGGAGTCTCAGCTGAGAAAATGCCTCCATCAGATTGGCCTGTAGGCAAAACTGTGGGGACTTTTCTAGATTAATGACTGATGTGGGAGGGCTCAGCCACTGTGCCCAGGGCTATTCCTGGGTGGGTAGGTAGGTGGTACGAGGCTGTATGAGAAAGGAGGCTGAGCAAGCCATGGAGAACAGTGCAGTCAGCAGCATTCATCCTTGGCCTCTACTTCAGTTCCTGTCTCCGGGTTCGTGCCCTGCTTTAGTTCCGGCTTTGACTTCCCTTAATGGATTGTGATTAGGACACCTAAGCCCAATAACCCTTTTCTCCCTCCAGTTGCTTTTGGTCACTGTGTTTATCGAAGCAATAGGAACCAAATTAAGATAGTTCTTCTCCATCTCACGTGAAGCACCTTCCTATCTGCTCAAGCTTTCACTGTTTAGTTGCTCCAGAATTTGCTCCGAGCAATTTTCTCTATGTACATAGTATGCTTGAGTAATCTTATCAAGTTCTTTGGCTTTAAAACAATCCAAACATTGCCAGTGTGTTAGCTTTCTGTCATGACAAAGTGCCCGAGATAATGAACTTATTATATAAGTGTTGCATCTGGCATAGCTTGGATCCCACAACCCTGGCTAGTGGCTTACAGGAAACGAAGAAAGAACAGACACACAGACACACATACAATGAGTCGGGGATCAGGTGGGATCTTCTAACAGCCACAACCAGGAACCTCAAACATGTTTCTTAGGTACAGCACAGGGGGAGGGGTGGGACGTCTCAGCAGGAGGTCTCTGTAGGTGAGCAGTCCCAGGCTGCAAACCTCTGGGAGGAGGGTGCTGCACTTGCTAGTCTTTGCACACCCTGATCAATCATTTATAAACACTCAGACTTCCAAGGAAAGCTTTGCCATCTCTCTTTGCCAGGTTGCCACGTGTCAACTCGTCTTGCAGTCCTTGACCCGCCCGTGTTTGCCCAGGACTTCATTCACTCACGGCTTCCTCTGTTCCCTATATGTGAGGATTATAGTGTGGTGATATATTGTGTACCCTGATAAACTTACCTGAGGCTCAGAGGACAGAGCCAGTCATTAGATTAGACATAGAGGCCAGGCAGTGGTGGCACACACCTTTAATCCTATCACTCGGGAGGCAGAGATCTGTCTGGATCTCTGTGAGTTCAAGGCCACACTGGGCTACCTGAGATTGATCCAGTGTAGGAGAGAAACAGAGCCAGGCAGAGGTGGCACACACCTTTAATCCCAGCACTTGAGATCTCATGCCTTTGCTTGGGAAGCACAGGAAGAAATATGGCAGGGCACAGAAAGTTATATAAGATGTGAGGAAACAGAAACTCACTCTCTTTAAGCTGAGGATTTCATAGAGGTAAGAACTAGTGGCTGGCTCTTCTCTGATCTTTCAGCTTTCACCCTGATATCTGGCTCTGGGTTTTTTATTAAAAGACCATCTAAGAGTTGAACAGCACTATAGATTTACTTTGGCTCACAATTTCTATGCTTTCCAGTCCATGGTTATATGGCACTATGTTTGGGGTTTAGGGGGAGAATGAGAGAGGAAGGAATAGGGGGTGGAAGAGAGAGGAGTGGGGAAGGGAGGAGAGGAGAGACACCAGCAATCCAACATCTTCTCAAATGTCATAACTTCAATGACCCAATATCTTCCCACTATGCCCTACTCTTTCTGGGTTCCTTTATCTCCTAACAGACCCACAAGCTGACAACCAATGCATGGTTTTTGTTTTAGTTACTTTCATATTGCTGTGAATGAAACACTGTGACAAAAGCAACTTACAAGAGAAAGTGTTTAATTTGGGGTTACTGTTTCATGGGATTAGAGTCCATGATGCAGAGCAAAGGCATGGTGGCTAGAACATCTGAGAGTTATGTCTTGACCTACAAGTAGGAGGGAGAGAGAGAGAGAGAGAGAGAGAGAGAGAGAGAGAGAGAGAGAGAG
>CABHPR010136108.1:335-15130 GCA_902168415.1 Peromyscus melanophrys | reverse complement strand
TATATATATATATATATATATATATATATATATATATATATATATAATGTCCCCACATATCAGGGAAGGACAAGCCGTTTGCAGCATGTGGTGCCATTTCCCTCCAAGCATTACAGCCTCAGAACAAGAGGATAAGGCCATTCAGGGTTTGATTTAGACAAGTTGTTACTAGGTTGTTATGGTCAGAACCTGGGCCCAGTAACCATGACAGGGTGCACTTTTCCACAATGGTCCTCAATAAACCACTTCAAAACAAGTAATAACAAAAAGAAAAAGGAAGACTTTGTGTATTGTAGACACATTGGGGAAGGGTACAAAGAAGTCAAACGGCAATCTCCTGTTTCCAGCTATCTGAGGTACCCTAACTTGGGATGGGGGTGCTAGGTTTACATAGAGGAAAGGAAGTGTGCGTAGCTAAGCCGTCCTGATCAACATGTGGTCCCACCTATCGTCAGTGTCTTGGCTCCAGTCTCTACTTCAAGGTGGTCTGGTCTGACTTGTCGGAATTTTTTGTGTGAAATCTCTTTCCTGGGGACAAGCTCTGCCTCTGCAGGCACAAAGCTTCCAGCCCTTCCCTGTTCCCAGCATGAGACTCCTGGGGAAATTCCAATTTCTTCGCCTCTGTCATCTAGCACAACTATCTATTTAGAGTATCTTTGCCCCAGAACGGTTAGGTGAACAACTCCCAACCTCTCTGCTGGTGGGAGCTAGACTGATGGCCAGAGCATGAAGAGGACTGGCTCATCCAGACAGACTTCACACCCAGACTGACCGAGATCACCTATGTCTATAGACCGTTGTGGAATCATCTCTTTGCACACTGTGAAGATGTGTCAATCTGGTCGGTTTCATAAAGAGCTGGATGGTCAATAGGTAGGCAGGATTTCGAGGCACAGAGGATGCTGGGAAGAAGAAGAAGAAGAAGAATGGAGTCACCAGCCAGACACAGAGGAATTGGGACATGCAGGAGGAGAAGTAACAGCCTCAAGCCACATGGCAGGATGTAGATTAATAGAAATGGGTCAATTTATGTTATAAGAGCTAGTTTAAAAACAAACCTAAGCTATCAGCCAAGCTTTCATAACTGATAAGTCTCCGTGTCATGATTTGGGAGCTGGCTGGTGGGACAGAGAAAGACTCCCTATAGTAAACAGCTCTTTATAAGAGTTTTCTAAACTGTTCAGAGGTGAAACTTGTCTTTGAACACAAAAAGCAGAGTTGGTTCATGTGACTGTCACCCTGGTGGTCACAACGCTTACGTCACACTTTTGGATCCATGAAAAGACTTGGTGCGTGGTTGGAGGAACAGTATGATGTTTTCTACTGCAACACACCCCATTAGCGTCACTAAATATGGGTTCTGAACTCTGTCCAGAGGCTTTGCCCCTCTCACCCAAGCCTGCGTGAGCAATAGGATTAGGGGTATCTGGGACTGAGGACCTAAGCGTCTGAGGAAGGCTTTGTTCCTTGGGATACACAACAGCTGCTCAGAGTCCGGGGAGGTCTGAAGGCCGAGCCCCGCCTCCGTGGCAGGCAGGCAGCTCATCTTTGCTTTCTTCAGCCTCCACCACAATACAGTTTCTTCAGGGCTGCAAGCACACTGGTTTTTCTGATTGGGCTGGGAGAGAACAGGTGTAGAGGGTTTGTTGGTAGATCATCACCTTGCCAAGGAAGAACCAAACCTGGGCTGCTAGGGGATGAGAGACTTGCTCTGGTTGAGGCAGTCAGCTGTTGGTGCTTTTAATTTTTTTAATATTCACATCATACTAAGTGCAATCCATCAAGTCCTTAGAGGGACCGAACATGTTGGTGTCAGAATATTAAGGCCCTCCCCAGAGTGACCGCCACTGACAAGTCTCTTGGTCCTACACTGCCTCTCACTCTACTCCCCAGAGGCACTAGACTGGAGCAGTGTGAGACCCAAGGGTCCCCATCTGCTTTGTCAAGTGAACTGGTTCTCCTCCTCTTAGCTGTAAAGTGAAGAAGTTTGCCTGGATGACTGGTAAAGTCCTTTTCAATTCTTACCCTGTACAAAATAAAGTAAAAAGAAAAACATTACTTTCCATGGGTGTTTTTACTTATAACACACTAGAACAAGTCAGAGCAAAGGAAGAGGCAGGAGAGTGACTAATTCGATCATAATAGATAGTAAAATGGGATAATTAGGTTTCAAAGCTGATGTTTTTGGCATAAATTTTCTATTCAACAGTCTAGCAGCACTAAAAAAACTGCTAACTGCCACGTCTCTCACTTTCTTCTGCTTAGCTAGGATTGCTCTGGTGTGCTAAAAAAGGCTATTATATCATTGCTCTGTTCACACGTGCCTATCCTGATTACTAACAGTGAATGTAGTAGCACTTGAAGGAGAGGAAATTGTTTATCCCACCCAGGGAGAATAAGACCACTACCACAATTTTTGAGCCAAATTTGAGGCAAGCTTT
Organism: Peromyscus melanophrys; assembly: GCA_902168415.1. NCBI lineage: Eukaryota > Metazoa > Chordata > Mammalia > Rodentia > Cricetidae > Peromyscus > Peromyscus melanophrys. The sequence continues at coordinate 12,689 of CABHPR010136108.1, read as the reverse complement.
ATAAAATGCTGGTGAAGACAATGGACACAGGCCAGGTCCATACCCAAAATTCCCAGAGAATGGCTGCAAATTCTGTTAGTCAGGTGCTTATAAAGGCAAAACCTACAAGGCTGTGCACTTCCCACCTTTGTCTAATGGGCCAAGCACATATTCTGACGTACTTCCTGCCTGCATACCTCCACATACCTCCACGTGTGTGGTCAAGCACATCCTGTGCAGTTGGGGCAAGCAAGCTTGTTTACGGGAGCGAAATCCAGCAGCTTGTTATCTTACATGAACAACAGCCTCAGCATTCTAGGAAGTTATCTGTCCTTGGGCAAGTGGGGCTTATAAATTAGAGGGCGTTTTTTGTTTTATAGATCTCTTAAGCACAGTAATTAAAATTTAAAACATAACTTTAACCCTCACAGTAGAAGGAGAAAAGTCTTTTAAAGCAGGGAATAGTCAGAATCTGTAGGAAAATGTCCTGCTTCAGAACTACAGAGAGACGTTCTGGGCAAATTCTGACTCAAGAGCAACCTTTAGGACAGCACCCCAAATCAGCATTCGCCAGTGCATCACAAACTTGCTGCAACTCTAAGCACCTAAAGAGCCTTAAAAATGTGCTTACTTAAACTGGGGGAGTAGCTCAGTGGGCAGAGTACTCATCTAGCATGCCCGAGGTTCTTAGTTCCATCCCTCGCACCCAAGCACAACATAAACCAGTCATTGTAATTTATACTTGTAATCTCAGCCCTCAAGAGGGAGAGGCAGGAAGATCAGAAGTTCAATGTCATTCTCAGATACATAGCAAGTTTGCAGCTAGTCAGGCTACAGGAGGACCACCCCCCCCACACACACACACCACAAATACTGGTGCCTAGTTCTGCCTGACATCACCTTCACCAGACATTGTGGCTTAGTTGGTGTGATAAGGCTAGGAATCTTACAGTCTCCCAGTGACTTGAATGTAGAACAAAGCTTGGGAACCACAGGAGTTTGGTCAGTATCCTGCTGAATTGATAAAATGGGTTTGTTTAACTTCTGGTGTTATGCAGAGCACACTGGAGATGACCACTCAGAGACGAGGTATAGCCAGTTGAAAGTCTTTATTACTCCAGAGCACTCAGACCACACCCAAGTGATCAGGGTGGTCGGTCCCCTGAGTATCCTGAACATAGGGTTTTAAAAGGCAGAAACCAGGTCCTGGCATCTTGCTTGGCAGCTTCAAAGTGGGGGCTTCAAGAGGAATAAACAGCTTGCAACAAGCTGTTTTATCAAAAGCTAAGATAAGCAGTTAGCCAGCTGGAGGGGGCTTCTGAACAAACAGGAAGTTTTAACAAAGGTTAAGTTAGCTAGGACATCCCGACCTTCGGTTCCTAGGAGGGGATTCTCAATCAAGGAGGTTGGATTCTAGTTAAACCTGGAAATGGCCTCAGCAAAAATACAAGGTGGAGGAACTCTCACATCCTTAAGGAATTGTCCCACAATCCCTTGCAACCCCTTTCTCTCTCTCTCTCTCTCTCTCTCTCTCTCTCTCTCTCTCTCTCTCTCTCTCTCCCCGGGACAAAGAATTCAGAAGCTATTCTGAGTTGTGGGTGTACAACTTCTAATTTATGATCCTAACCAGGACCCGAATCTGTCGTGACCTTTGCAACATCAACTCTCCCAGACTAAAGTGTGTAGTGTAACACTTCCCACAGCCCCTAACTTGTAAAAGCCAGATGTTTTCCTTTGTTCCTGGAATTTCTCTGTTCTCTGGGTACTGCCTACCATCCCTCTGACCGCAGCTCCGTCTTTTATTACTCTTTATTTTTATTACTCTTAGCTTTAAGCTATCACTCTGATGAAGCTCTTCCCTGGGTTTTAAAGGAAAGCTCTCTTTCTCCTTGAGACCTTGTTTCAGTTTTTAATGCACGGTTGTTTCTTTCCAGTGCTTTCTCACCCCTAGGCCCAATCCTGGTCTCCAGGACCCCTCTAAGGTCACTTAGGGGGTCAATTCCTGTCTCGAACCACCCAGTGGCCTTTCAAATCTGTTTGAACTCTTACATACACCTCAGAACATGTTTTTGTGGGTGTTTTTGTTTTTATCAATGTTGAGCCTAAGGTAGTGTGATCAAGAGAGTAACATTTGTTGCAAGGGGTAGCCAAGCTTTCTTGCCGTGCCTTGTATCCTGACACTGGGCACATAACCCTATTTAGTGATAAAAGGGACATGCCCACTTCATAGGACAGTTCTCAGTGTTCAGGAGTTTGGAAGACTCAGGAAAATACCTGGCACTGAACATGACCCCCAGAGCTCAACACATCCCTGCCATCATTGTGTTTGATTAGAATTTTAATCCTATGTTTCATGTTGGTGAGAAAAAGCCTTTGAATAAAGCACCCAATTAAATTACCTTAGGCTTTCTTGAATTTATTTTCTAGAGATTTCATTATTGTATGTTTTCTTATTATAAAATTTCTTATTATAAAATTATAAAAAAATTTCTTATTATAAAAAAAAATTTTTTTAACTGCCACAGCTCTCCTTCTTGTTCTTACTTGGCCGTTATTCCTCTTCCTCTTTTGTTCTAGAAACATGGATGATTATGACGTTATTGCTCACCACAGTCATAAATTAACATCTCTCTCTTCACTCCTTAAAATGTAAGTCAGAAGAGGTCATGAACAGAAAATATAAGGAATCTTAGTGATGTCTGGACACTCTGGACATTTCCCCTTAAGTTTGCAATGCCTTGGTCCACTTTTGACAGGATCTACTACCCAAGTCCCGTTAGTGATAACACTGTGAGAACTAATTTTGGCCAGGACCAGTAGATACAGACTCAAAGGTCAGTAATCTTACTGACAATACCTCATAGTGGCTATGCCTCTAAAATCAAAATGTGTAATGCAGCAATAGTATCATGATGTGAAATAATAGAATTCCATTTTATTTTTAATTGTCTTTTTATTTTAAAGTGTATTAGTACAATGTAAAAATGTAAGTACGCACACTTAGCATAGTTTGGATGAAAGTATTTTCTTAGGTAGGTGGGAGTATAAGCAGGGAGTAAAATCTAAGTGGGTGAATGAGGAATACGATTGAAAGGGCTTTTTGGCAATTTTGAAATAAGTTTTACTGTATCCCCAAAGCATCCTTCCTGGAGTATCTAGAGTGCTGAAATAATAGTCACAAACAGTGGGGTCTTCTAACTCCTAGACATGTTGCTTCAGGTCCCAGGGTGGGAAGCATCCACTTCACACTGTCACACTCAGCATGGCTTTGGTAACAATTTTGATAATTTTAATATTTGAAGAGAGAAAACAAAGAATTCTTGACCATTTCAAAAAGCCCTACAGTTTTAAGGTGTTCTTTTCAATTATGAAGGAAAAATTATATTTGTCAAAATTATATGATAGGTGACTCTGCGATACATGACAATATCAGAAAACCTGGCTTTCTCAGTCTGGGAGGCTATGATTACCATGACAGCTACTAGATGATTCATTCCAATGAAGAAAAAAACCCAAAACCAAAAACAAAACAACAAAACCAAAAAAACAAAAACAAAAACAAAAAAAAACCACCACACACCCTACTTTAGAAAATCCTTGAAAAATACAACTAATCATTCCCACAGATCTGAGAGCAATTGGATATTTCTAGTTACAGATAATTTCTTCTACTGTCAATGACCTGTAGCCTTTGTTTTCTTTCTAGATTTATGTGTTGCCAGGTTTAACATGAACCTTAGTTTAACCTTAAAGATAAATTAAGAAGACAAAAACATGTCTAGGGTGGAGTCTGCAACAAGTTATGCAGGATTCCAAATCAGGACTGAAAACCAGACTCGATGGTTTAGGACAGGATGTGGTACAAGAAGGAAAACTGTGAGGAGGTGGCTCAGTAGCCAGAATGTTGGCTCAAGCACTCAAATTTTAAGACAGGAAACAACCTTAGAGTACCCACATGAAAAACTAGGGGCCAGAGATTACAGACTTCTGCTCAGGAATAGAGTGAAATTGTGTGTTTTACCAAAAATGCTCCTTAGCAGGCCAGCTTTTCTGTCTTTCAGTTTAGATAGATCTGTCCAATTTTATGATCGCTACTGAGATGGGGTTTTAAGAAGACATCTAGAAACGACACTGTTCCAACTTGGCACCGGATTGCTGGCCACTTTTGGATAGCTTCTCTTGTGTGTGACCACTGCGTTCCCCACTGCCATCATCCATCGTCTTCACTTCCCGCCTTGCCTTTCTCATCCACAAATACTTCTCCACTTGCATTTTAATTGTAACTAAAAACTGATAGTGTTGTTTTTTTGAGACAGGGTCCTTCTATCTAAATTGTCCTAGAGATTGCTTGCCTCTGCCTCCTGAGTGCTGGAATTAAAGGCATGTGCCACTATGCCCCAATACATTTTTAAATATACAGATTACTTTTCCACAACAGAGTAAAAGATGAACTAATCAAGATTTGGGTCTTCATCAATATATATTATTAAATATTTGTTAAATAAACAACAAAAACATTCCCAAAGTTCTAAAATCAACCCAAAAGTAGAAAACAAAACAAACAAACAAAATCCAAATTCACTTATATTTCTTTTTTTCTGGCTAGAGGAAAGTCACAGTCGCAAACACTTGCAGCTTGGGTCTCTGCCAGAACTCAGCAGGGTTAGTTAATCTGCAGACACTGGTCACTGCGGTACTAGAACACCGAAGATGTGGGAGTTGTGATGGTTTTAATGAGAATGGCCTCATAGGCTCATGTGTTTGAATACTTGGTCCTAGTCAATGGAACTTGTAGGGAAGAATTAGGAGGTGTGGCCTTGTTGGAGGAGGTGTGTCACTGGGTGCCTGCTGGAGGTTTCAAAGGCCTCCTGTTACTCCCAGTGTCTCTGGCTGGTGGTTGTTGGTCAAGTTGTGAGCTCTCAGCTGTTCCTGCTGCAATGTCTGTGCTTTGCCCTTTGAAACCATAAGTGAAATTAAACACTTTCTTCTACAGTTGCTTTGGCCATCATGTTTTATCACAGCAACAGAAAAGTAACTAAGACAGGAGTATAGTAGAAGTTTCTAAAGCCACTTCATCCAGCCCTTGCCATCCATTCATGGTAATAGCTAGCAGACATTCACCTTGCTTTAATTCTTTTCTTTATTATTTATTCTTTATTGTTTTACCTTCTTGGTATTTTGCGTTTTTACCGTGACAGTAATTTAAAGATGATGGGTTGACAAAACACACTTGTCTCTTTCCCAAGACCACACCAAAATGACGCTAAAGAAAAAGACTCTGGGCATGGTGGCACACTCCTTTGATCCCAGCACTTGGGAGGCAGAGACAGGAGAATCTCTGAGTTCGAGGCCAGCCTGGTCTACAGAGTCCAGGACAGCCAGAGCTACACAGAGAAACCTTGTTTTGAAAAAACAAAACAAACAAACAAACAAAGGCAAAGACACAGCAGACAAATAGAAAGGGTAAAAGTGGCTGAAACTTTTTCAGTAAATGTTCAGCAGTGGGAAAGCATGGAGCAGTAACTACGTTAGAAGATAGAGGTATTGTTTAGGAGGCGAGAAGTGCTCCTTTGTGCAAGAGATCTAAAGAAGCCCAGGACAGTTCGCAGTGGGTGGGGTCAAGCAGCTGGGGACCAGTACATGCACAAAGCATGCACAAAAATGTACCCTCAATTACATCTGAGTGCTCTCAGGAGTGAGACTGTCAAGTGTTTTGCATGAATTTTTTTTATGTTTTCAAATACTTCCACAGATTTCTTAAACTTCCTGTAGGGCCTGTTCCAGCATAACCACACTTGTCAGGAAATTTGTTTTATGCTATTATTTAGTTTAATTATTCCATCCTGCACATACTGTCTTTCAAAGTAGCTGGGCATAATTGTCTCTATAACACGCATGCTTATGCTTGAAGATAATTATCAGATGTTCTCCTGAGATGAATGGCTTCCGTGTCCTTCTGCACAGTCAATTATTTTCAACCCTTTTTATCAAGTGCGTTTCCTCTGATCAGTTTCCAGATCTCCTGCATTTATCACACCACGCCAGAGACCACAGTGCAGCCATCCTGAGACATCCCCACCACAAAGAGAAGGTAAGTGCGTAAGGGATATTTGATTTTTATGCAGCACTTGTAACTTTCAAAGCACACTTTCATGCACTGTTTTATCACTTGAGGTACATATTGTATCATCTTGGTCCCAAACTCTGTTGGATGGGTCTATACTAAGCTGGGTTCAGACTGAGGTAATGTGGAGTTCATTTGCATCGGTTTAAAGTCCATGTGGTTCTGAAGATGTATCAGGAATCCATAAATTTTTGTTTTCCCTGGAGCAGAAAAGGTCTAGGGCTTGGAAAAATATCACAGGGGCTTCTATAGTCTGAACTTTCTGGGGCGATGAAATGTTCTATACTGGTCTGTGCAGTATGGCAGCTGTTAGTCACATGGCTATGAAAATGTGGTTAATGCAAGGATGGAGGCAATCCCTACTTTCCTGTGGCACTGAGGACTGAACCAGTTCTACCTCTGAGCTGTTTTTATTATTTTAAGGTGTGTTACTTTTGTCTATGTTGCATTTGTTTAACTCTGTGAAGCTGTGATACTTTGCCTGTCTAAAACACCCGATGGTCTAATAAAAAACTGATCAGCCAATAGCAAGGCAGGAGAAAAGCTAGGTGGGGCTGGCAGGCAGAGAGAATAGATAGAAGGAGAAATCTGGGGGGAAGGAGAAGTAATAGCCAGAGAAGAAGGAGGAGGATGTCAGGGACCAGCCACCCAGCTACACAGCAAGCCATGGAGTAAGATTTACAGAAGTAAGAGAGTAGGATAAGTTAATAAAAGCTGGCAAGAAACAAGCCAAGCTAAGGCCAGGCATTCATAATTAAGAATAAGCCTCCGTGTGTTGTTTATTTGGGAGCTGGATGGCCCCCAAAAGAGCAAAGACAAGCAACAACACTTAGCCCTTTGTAATTGATTTTGAAAAAAATATCCTGAGGAGTTGCTAAGGATTGTCTTCAACTTGAAATCCTGTCTCAATCTTCAGAGTAGCTAGGATTACAGCTATATGGCATCATGTCAGCCCAGAACTTTTACTTAACTTTAGCTATAAATAGTAGTGTGGAGCTAGTGGCATGGCCTTTGGACCATCCTTAGGTCAGAGTCTAAGCTGAGGAGTGAAGCGTAGACCACTTGTTTTTCTTTATTCTAATGAATCCATGATGACTGAAGTACTGGGTGGGGTTTGAACCTGGGGCGTTGTGCATGCTGAGCAAACACTATTCCACTGAGCTGTGTCTTCAGCACCCACTCCCCTTTCTCCTTCCATTTTTAGCTACTGTGTTTTTGACGGAAGGTTGTGCTAAGTTGCCAAAGTTGGTCTTGGACTTGAAACCCTCCTGCTTCATACTGACGCCAATGGCAGGTTATATACCTGATATACCTGCACCTCTAGGACCATCTCTGGGCACGCTGATAAGCTGTTTTTATATTTTAGGACAGATTTGATGACGAGAAGGATCTTAATGGAATCCAAGTGTTTTTGCTACATATTTTTTCAGGAATGTTGGTATTATGTGACTAATTCCTGAGGTTTTCTTCAGAAATACATACTGAGCTTTTTGCCTAGGACAGTAAATTGGTTCTCAAGTACATGTACATGGGCACAAAAACAAAAACACTGGGTGCTGAGATGGTGAGCAAGCATGTTTTGGCAAAGAGGAAAAGTCTTAAGAGAGACTGATGCTAACTATCCGTCTTAGAGTCAGGCCAATCTTGTTAAGCTATAGGACAGGACAGCCTTTTACTTATGCATGGCATACTTACTGGCATGAATGGGTCATATTAAAGGAGATACATATATATCTGTATATACATACACAAACTTGACTGATTCAATTTAAAACCTGCTATGGCCCAGCGGTGGTGTCTCATGCCCTTAATTCCAGCACTCAGGAGGCAGAGGCAAGCAGATCTGTATGTTCAAGACCAGCCTGGTCTACAAAGTGAGTTCCAGGACAGCCAGGGCTACACAGAGATACCCTGTCTGCAAAAACAAAACAAACAAACAAAAGTCTGCTGTGTATTTGGGACATATTTTGCTTAGTTGAGATTGTAAAGGACTTTAAAACCCAGGCGCAGTGAATAGAAGGGCAAGGATAGGCATGAAGAATCACCCTTGCTTTTTTATATACATACATTCTCCAGATTGTGAGTCTATAAAGAGCCTTGTCCACTTATGGGATATATATCTTCCTTCTTAAAAGCAAGATAGTGTCATGGTTCTTTTGTAAATCTATAGTTGTTGACTTCATTATTGCTTTCTTGCTCTGACCTTTTCTTTCTTACAGTCCTGTTTCTTTCTTTGAGTTGACATTAAACTTATAACATTTCTTTCCTGCTTCAATTTTAGCTGGTGACCCTGCCTCTGATTTTTTTCCCATCAGAGAAAATAGAAGCTGACTGAAAAGTACTTCTCTTTCTTCTAACTTCTAACTTCTAACAAGCAGATTGACTGAACTGCTTGTGTTTATACCTAGAATTATTCTGCTTTTCCTCCTTTTGCTGTGAATGGCTGTTCTAGTTTGGTTTCCGTTGCTATGGTAAAACACTGACCAAACCAACCTGGAAGAGCAGGCTTATTTGGCTTATTGGTTGCAGTCCATCACGGAGGGAGAAGAGGGCAGGAACTCAAGACAGGAACCTTGTTGTGGGGTATTCACCACAGAAGACTGCTCAAACATGGATTTCAGTCAATAGAAAAATCTTTATATCCAGCCGGTAACTACACTGGGTGTTTGGGATCCCTTTGTAGCACTGAGCCTTTTTCAGAGTAAACTTTCAAGCACAAAAACACGTTTTGGGTTGACATATTTCAGGTAACAAGAAGTTAGCCGGAAGTGGAATTACAGAAGCCAAAAAGCAAGGTTAGTACATTCAGAGACTTTCCCAGAGCTGTGGACTCTGATGGGTTAGGTCTTGGTTTCATTTTTGGCAGGTGGTGTTATCTCTACCGGCCAATTTTACAGCCTGGATGGCACTTCTATCATGGGGTCACTTGTGCCACGTTCTGGGGCTCTGTTACAACCTAGAGGCAGGAAGTGGAGCAGAGACCATGGAAGAACACCGCCTATCGGCTTGCTCACACTAGCTCATGCTGAGCCTGCCTCCTTATACAACAGATGACAATCTACTTGGAGTGGCACTGCCCGCAGTGGCTGGGCCTTCCCGTATCAACAATGAACCAAGAAAATACATCAAAGGAATGCCACAGGCCAATCTGATGGAGGCAATTCCTTGGTTGAGGTTCTCTCTTCCCAGATGACTCTATTGGTGTCAAGCTGACAACGGAAGCTAACTATGACAGTCACCTGTCTTAACTATGCAGTACAAGCCCTCCTTTGTTTACCAGAGCTCATCTCTCCTGAGCAGTTGAAAGAGTTCCTCCTACATTTGTCTTGTTCTCATTATCCATCGTCCATTTCCAGCTGTTTTTTTCTATTATGTACTTGCTTCACTGTCTCTCATATTCATAGCAAACCTTAATTCCAATTATCACCAGTTGATAAATCATAGCTCATTTTACAATGCTTGCTCTCTCTCTCTCTCTCTCTCTCTCTCTCTCTCTCTCTCTCTCTCTCTCTCTCTCTCTCTCTCTCTCTCTGTGTGTGTGTGTGTGTGTGTGTACGTTTATTTTTCTGGCTCAGGACCCAATCCAGATTCTGGTACACATATAAGCTTTTAGGTTTGAAATGAATTATTAATCTGCTTCTAATCCATACACTAAAGGTGAATCAATGTCACTGCTGGGACCAGGTTTCATAAAGCAGTGTCTTCCACTTTGCCAGAACACTCTTTCCCTTGTTGGTTTCCATGAAATATGTTGCTATGTTGGGAAGGCTCATTTAGGAGAGAAATGAGAATGAGTTTCAGGGCATTAGCTTGCCAGGAACCATGGCCCTCAGTCCACAGCTCTCAGGACTCAGTTTCTGCCAAACCCCATGTGACCTTGAGAATGGACTTTTCCCGAAGAAGTCTCTTGCTGTAGCCTTCTGGTTTGCTAAAGCAGAAAACTTGCCCTGATTCATAACTTGCAGACATTTTGAGATGTTGAAAGTGCTTTGATTTGAGTTGCTAAGTCTGTGATAGATACAAAACAATAGGCAAGAAATATCCATTTCCGCCATTATTGCTTCTCTACAACATCCTCTCTTTTTGGTTTGTTTTGAGACAGGTCTCACTATGTAGCCCTGGCTGTCCTCGAACTCACTATGTAGACAGGGCTAGCCTTAAAGTCAGAGATCCACCTGCCTCTGCCTCCCGAGTGCTGGGATTAAAGGTGTGCACCAGCATGCCATCCATCCTCTTCTTTTGTAACACCTACTAGAAAAAATTTAGAGACTTTAAATTTTTAGTGGTTTCCCTCTAGCCCTGATATGTGGACCCAGCATTCTACCTGAGGATGCCTTCCATTTCTGCACCCCACCTTCTGCGGAGCCCTCCAGTTTATTAGAACACCACTTTGAATTCTCAGGATTCTGCATCTCCATAGCCCCTTCCATTCCAGGTCTTTCTGCTGGCATGATTTTTCAGATCACTTACAACTCTAAACTTCTTATTAGGATAAAAAATGAAACATGCCACATCATTGATTGTGTGTTTTTTTTTTTTCAATTCAGCAACACTAAAGCATTTTTCAGAATACTTTGTGCTCATATGATACACATTTTTGCTAGATTCAAGAATTTACTGAAAGGCCACATGATTCTGTTTTTAGGTCTGCCTTCTTAAACCATCACTTTGGTTTTTAATGCCTATGATTTAATGGTGGCAAATGACAGTTTTACTCATTCACTACAAATGATCCTCACAGTTTTTATAATTAGATAATAAAGGCACAAGTGAGCAATGGCAAGGTAGTGTGAACGTAACTGGTCCCCATAAGCTCATAGGGAGTGGCACTATTAGGAGGTGTGGCTTTGTTGGAGTGGGTGTGGCCTTGTTGGAGGAAGTGTGTCCCTGTCCAGGTGGGCTTTGAAGTCTCCTATGCTCAAGCCATGCCCAGTGTCTCAGACCACTTCCTGTTGCCTGCAAATCAAGATGTAAGGACTCTCAGCTACTTCTCCAGCACCATGTCAGCCTGAACGCCACCATGTTGCACCTTGATAATAATGGACTGAACCACTGAAACTGTGAGCCACACCAATTAAATGTTTTCCTTTGTAAGAGTCTCCGCGCTCTTGGTGCCTCTTCTCAGCAACAGAAGCCCTAAGACAAATAGGGACAGTGAGGACCTGGCTGTAGTTCACAAAGCCCACACTGACCCAAGGGTTCCTGTGTGCTGTCTCACAGTGACCATGAGGAGACTGGAGACATTCATGCCCTCTCGGTTTAGGTTCAGACCTGTGTTGTTCTCTTCCTGAGAATGTGATGAGCCTAACCCAGGGAGGGTAGTCTAGTCAGTCTGACTCAAATGCGGCCCAGCTGTCCAGAGTCTTTGAAATATGTTATTTGGATTTTGAAGAACAAAATAACTAGCATGGCGTATTTGAGTGTTTGATCATCATTTGTCCTTCTGAACCCCTGGGAACTCAATTCCCTACTGTTTGCAACAGCTATAGAAAAGCATTGCTGACTGATACCTACTCACACCATTCCTGAGACCCAAAGGTTACACATAAAAAAAAGAGGAAAACAAATGGCAGAGGAGTATTTATAGCTTTTTGAGCTCATGAAGGCTTTCTGAAAGCCCAAGCCATGGATTCAGTGACAGCAGAGAGGTGTCTGTCCGTTCCGTCACATTTTCCATGTAGTACTCAGGGGTTCTCCCAAGCATCACTTAACTTTGTCTTTATCACATTGGAAGTCTAACCTAAACTATACCAGCAAAATGTAACCATCTGTTAAAAAAGTTTAATTATGCAAAGAATTGGTTAATAATTTTGACATTTGAAAGGTCTGAATTTCCTAGAAAGTTTATATTGAAGAAAGGGAGAGAAATCAAAAGAGCTGTGTGTGAAGAATGGTCACATGTTAGGGTCTCCTTTTCTTTAAAGAATTTCCTTGAGTCCCCAACTTCACTATCAGTGTCGCTGAGCCTTTACTGAATCTGAGTACTAGTATACATTAATAAAAACACAATGAAGCTGGGCATGGCGGCACATGCCTTTAATCCCAGCACTCGGAAGGCAGAAAAGCAGGCAGATCTCTTGAGTTCGAGGCCAGCCTGGGCTACAGAGTGAGCTCCAGATTAACCAGGACTACACAGAGAAACCCTGTCTCAAAAATAAATAAATGAATGAATGAATAAATAATAAATAAATGAATAAATGAATGAATAAATGAATGAATGAATAAATGAATGAATGAATAAATGAATGAAT